>CAJVPI010001450.1:0-12712 GCA_910592345.1 Paraglomus brasilianum
ATTACAGTGATGGAATAAATAAAACTGGCACTCTCTGCTCTAAATGTCATCAAACTCAATTAAAGGAGGAAAACCAACAAATCAAAAAAGATCACGAATGAGAAGAAAGTTGTAAAAGGTTAGATAAGTCTATGGATAACTTAGTGGAGGGAATGGAAAAGGCTGTAGAAGGCAAGGAAGGCTTAGATAACTCAGATATAGATGATTCTACTGATGATTCCGCGAGTAATTCCAGCACCGATACCACAAATAAAGAAAGACACCAACTTCAATCTCAACAATCCCAATTACGTTCCCAAATCATGCAATTAGAACAAAATCCTACTCTTAACCAAACAGAATTAGAGTCTAAAAAGAAAAAGTTAAAAGAATTACAAGACCAAGAAAAAGAGTTAAATAAATCTTTGCCACTAACTGCTCAGATTAATATTTTAGAAAGAGAAATTAAGGAGTTAGAAAGTAAGTCTAATAAAAGTCAAACTGAACAAGCTCTTTTAGATAGTAAAAAGAAGGAGTTGGAAGAGTTATTGAAAAGACAAAGTGGTTCTAATGTTAATAGTGGTAAACCTGCTGATAAAACTGGGCTTTATATTGGGTGTGGAGTGGTTGGAATAGTTGTTTTAGTTTGATTAGTGATATTTGTTTTAGTAAAAAGAAAGAAGAAATAAAAGAAATTATGCTAAGGGATGATGTATACTGTAACCAATGTAATAGATACATAGGGGACGACAAGCGAACTTGGTTTAGTGATGTAGAAAAAGATTTAGATTTTTGTTCAAAAAACTGCTATTTGGAGTGGAGTGGTAATTGACGAGAAATACATTCAGACTTTACGGATGAGTTACAAAAAGAGTGGCAAGAGAAAAATTTTAGTTATAAAGAATGTAAAGAATGAATAGATGATGGTTTAATTCCTGACGAATGCAAATTAGCTGCCTATTTTAGGAGTAAAGATTATGTTCCTTCAACATTCGATATAGAAGAATTAAAAAGACTTCAAGAATATTTAAACTGGTGGCAATGTTCTAGGCAGGAAGTAGACAAAGAAAAAATTAATAATATTACTATTGAAGAGCACTCTTCTGTATACAATGGCAAAAAATGATATTGACTACCCAAGAAAAGAGTAAGGAAGTTGATAGGAGAGGAGTTAGATTTGTCTGAATATTCTAATTTGAAAGATGTGACAATTTATGGGGAATGACTTAAATCCCCTCTTACTAAACTGGAGTTAGGTCAACAAAATAAACTTACTCGCCTCTTTATTGATAATAATCAATTAACCTGTTTAGAAATAACTGGTTGCCCTAATTTAAAACTGCTTAGGTGTTCTAATAATTTTTTAACTACACTCGACTTGAGCCAAAATAACCAATTAGAGGTATTAGACATCAAAAATAATAATTTTTCAGAACAAGATCTATCTATTTTCAGTCATTTAGTGAATTTAAGAGGTTTACAATTAGGAAACAATGGAGATGATTTGGAGAAGAGAGTCAAGCAAGATATTTATAATCGTTTTTATGGTTCCTTGAAACCTTTAAAGAATTTGAATGAGTTATGAAATTTAGATATTTCCAATACTGATATCAACAGCGGTCATGAGTATTTGCCGATTGGTATTAAAAAGATTTACCTCTCCAATGAAGGAAGACCTGCCAGCAAGGTTAAAGAAATTGCCGAACAACTTCAGTGGATAGGAGATTTTAACTGCCAACAAGTAAAAGAATGAATAGATGCTGGTTTGCAACTTAATGATTATGATTTTGCTGTTCATCTGACCAAGCAAGGTTTTCAACCACACTCTAGCCTAAATTTAGAGGAATTAAGAGAAAAGTATAATAAAGGGCAAAGTTGATTAGATAAAAATTATCCTAAAGAAAGTAGGAGTGAAGTAAAAGAAATTTACCTAAATGAACCTAGTTTAGAAGGAGAATTAGATTTAGGGGAATTTACTTATGATAGACATGGTGGTGTAAAAAAAGTATTTGTTTCTCCTTTGGTAGATGAAACTAAACTAATATTTAAAAATCCACGAAAGACCGAGATTATTCTTCAAAACCCCCAAAAATATCTGCAACAGAAATATCCAACTAGGGAAGAAAGAGAAAAAGTGACTGAACTAGATGTTAGTGGTAAAAAACTCGAAGGAGATTTAGACCTCTCAGATTTTATTAATTTAAAAGAATTATGTTGTCATAATAATTATAAAATCACCTCTCTAAATGTTAGTAATTGTCCTCAATTAAAGAAAATTGTGTGTTTTAATAATCAACTAACTAATCTCATTCTACCTCCTAACCTAACTAATTTAAAAACATTAGGTTTAAGTAGCAATAACTTCTTCACCCAAGACTTGTCTTTTTTAACTCCTTACACTAATTTAGAAAAACTTTATTTAGAAAATAACAATTTTATAGGTTCTCTAGAACTATTAAAAGACCTGACAGAATTGCAGCATCTGAAAATCAGTGATAACAAACTTACTGGCTCCTTAGATTATTTAAGTGAGATGAAAAAGTTAAAAGAACTTGACATTAGTAATACAGATCTCAACCAAGTAGATCTAACCAAGTTACCAGTCAGTCTAGAGAAAATTAAATATTCTATTAAATATCGACCAACTTCTCAATTATCTACCATTATTCCCCAACTAGACAAATGGATCTGAAAAGACATTCATTCTAAATTTACTTTGGAAAATCGAAGAAAATGAGAAAAAGTAGGTTTTAGTAAAGAACAAGCCAGAGAGTGAATACAAGCAGGGATTAGTTATTATAGTGACCACAAATTCGTTAGTTATTTAAGAGATGGTAAAAAAGTTACCCCGCAATGACTTTTAGACAATAAAAAAAAAGAAGGATTTTGAGAACTAGTAAAACACAAGTGTTGTGAATTTGACTGATGTCGCCAATGCCAGCAAATTAATACTAGTTATAAGTGATGTCAACCTTGTGCAGAAAAAGAATGAAAAGAAGACATAAAGAAATTAACAGGACGGGAATTAATAGAGAAATTTATTAAAAAATTACCCAGTTATGAAACATTAGAATGAATTCCTTATGAACAGTTTGCTGACATTGAACATTTGGCTGATGGCGGCTTTAGTAAGGTTTATAAGGCTAAATGAGAAAAAGCAAAGGAGGATTATAGTAATAAAATAGTTGATAGAATAGCCACTTTAAAAATCTTGAACAACTCTCAAAATATCACCCTCGAATTCTTAACCGAGATTGCTAATAACAAATTAGTAGCCAATTATGACGATGAACATCACAATATTGTGCCTTTTTATGGAATTTCTCAAGACCCTAAAACTAAAGACTACATAATGATAATGGATTATGCAAAAAAAGGTGATCTGAGACAATCTTTACAAAGGGAAGGTAAAAATTTGGATTTTAAAAACAGATTTAGAAAATTATATGCTATTATTAGAGGATTAAAAGCAATTCATGGACAAGGATTAGTCCACCGAGACTTACATCCCGGTAATATATTGGATGATGAATGAGATGCCTTCATCACTGATCTAGGATTAAGCAGACCTGCCAATTTCCAATCCGAAAAAGGACAAATTTATGGCATTATTCCTTATATAGCTCCCGAAGTTTTACAAGGTCAACCTTATACTAAAGCTTCAGATATTTACTCTTTTGGAATGGTGGCTTATGAACTATTTGCTAATGTTTACCCTTACTATGAATACACCAATGACGACATTTTGCCTTTAAGGATCATCAATGATGGATTACGACCTAATATTGAGGAAGTCCTAATACCCCAATTATTAAAAGACTTAATTGAAAGTTGTTGAGATGAAGACCCTAAACTGAGACCGACTACTGAGTATTTATGAGAGATTGCGGAAAGATTGGACAAAGTGTGAAATGGTCCAATTACTCATTATGACTTAATTGAAAGAGGCGATAGTGAAACAGTTGAATTTTTTAATCAACTTGAAGACTTTGAAGAAGACTACGACTACTTTTTTTTAAACACCCCTTATCGAATTCATCCTAAAGAAGTTACTACTAGCAAACTAATAAATACTAGGCAAATCACTCAATGCTTAGAAAAGTTAAAAACTAGTGAAGAATACCACACTGGATCTTTAGAAGAGTTAACTTTACTAATATCATTAGATAACTTTGTTCTAGAAGAACCAAATACTCAAGATTACCTAACTAGAATCTCTCTTCGGGTTAATAAATCTACTGGTTCAAATAAACAATTTAAACGCAAACTATCTCTTTCGGCAGAAATTTCATCTAGCAAAGAAATTAAACTAGAAAAAGAAACTAAACAAATAGAAACAGAGGATAATTGAATTACTATCCATTCTAACTTTATTCCGCAACTAATCCAAGCCTGACAAAATTATGGTTTTAGTTACTCGGAGACCAGAGACTGAATTAACATTCACTCCCCGTCTGAGCAAGCCCAAGTCATCTCAGAACCTAATTTTTATGCTTGGTTGCGTGATGTAAAGAAAGTAGATAGTGATTGAGTGCATAATTATGGTGATCTGGATCATTTAAGACAAGAATATAAAACTTATCAGCAACAGCAAACTCAGATAGAAATTTCTCCTAAATAGAAAACCTTTTATCTGATCAACTTCTTTTTTAAAATTAATAATATAGTAAATACCTTATGAATACTAAGAATATCTTGTTTGGCCACCATCAGCGCTAAATAGAACTAACCGCTTAATGATGGCCGGGGGTCCAGAAAATAATCTAATCTTCGACAGGGATCTTCTAAAAAATTATTATATAAGGAAAAGGAAAAAAACTATTTAAGGAAATTGGTTTAGAATCTAATTGTTTCAATCTCTTTCCAAATAGTTGGGCATCACGGATATGCTTATCCTATCTGCTATTCCAGTCCCTTATGGTCGCTAACACCGCCAATAAGTTGGGGTGGTCAGCATAATGGGGTGGGGGGTTATTTTTGTTAGACTAGATACAAATTCATCATCCCAGGTCGAAATTTACTAGAAGTTGAAATTTTCGCTTTCTCTTTTCAGTTTTAAAAAAACCTAAAAAAGTTAACAAAATTCTAACTTCTAGGAAAAAGCAGAGAATTCTCATTCCTTACTTGGTGGGGAATTAAAATCCTCAATATTTCGGCCCTGGACTTTACTTTTTACACGATAAAATGTAATGAGAAGTCGAATTTACTACAATTTTGGACGTTTTTAAGGCCTTATCCTTCAAAAACCGATAGCATCCAACTATCCACTTGTTTATCTCAAGCGTTTTTGTTCTACACTCAGCAATGTTTCAGCATATTGTTGCCAGGACTTTTTGCTTCCAAAAGATTAATCTTTGGCAGATTAATTTCTGGTAGGAAGATGATTTGGAAGACTGTTAAAACAATTTATAATTAACGGAAAGTGGCCTAGCGGTAAGGCACCTGGTTTGGGACCAGGGGATCGTGAGTTCGAATCTCGCTTTTCCGACCATATTTTAATAGGGCGACAAAGTTATAATAGTAAAATATTATTAGGGAAGGTGATAAATTTTAATATAATGTTAATTATAGAGGGTAAATATAATAAAATATGTTAAACTGAAAGGACATAAACACGGAATTTAATGCCGAATTACAGAAAGAATGGGAGAACGAAGGATTTAACTATGAAGAAACAAAAGAATGAATTGAGATGGGCTTTAAACCTATTGACCTGAGTCTCATTTTATTTGCTAAAAGCAACCTTGGTTGTGAGAGCGAAAATTTTCTTAGTAGTAGCGAAATAGAAACATTGAGAGAAATATATGAAGAAAATTTAAAGCAACATTCAATAATTCTCAGTGAAAACCTAATAGAACAAGAAACAATAAGGCAATCGCTATTACCAAAAAAGGAAGATGACTGACAATTAAAGCAGTCTTTACTTCTTTCTCAACAAGAAGAAGAAAATACCGATAAAGGGTGATTAACTGATGATAATATTACTTACATTTTGGAAAATAGTGAAATAATTGAAAAGGCTACTGATAGAAATGTTCAAATAAAAACTGATATCGCTAATATTTATTTTCAAATAGAGGAAGCGAAACAAGGTAGAAAAATTACGGATGAGTTTTGAAATTCTTTAGACATTACAAAAAAGCATATAATGTTGCCCTTGCGGGTAAGTGGAAATCATTGAAGTTTACTAATCATTATTCAAAATGAAGTATCCAGAAAGCCCTGATATCTCAATTATATCTCTTCCTTATCCTATGAGACTTCTCAGCAAGAAGTAGAAGAAATTAAACCTTTTTTACAACAAATCCAAGAAAAATTTAAGGGTGAGGGCGTTTTTTTGTTTGATGAAAATGATAAATTTAAAATAATAAATAAGGACAACCCTCGGCAACCAAACACTTGGGATTGCGGGGTTTATTTATGTTTGTTGGTGGAATTTCTCAGCCAAAATGAACTTTATTTGCTGGATGAGGAAGACCCTTTTATTACTTCCCAAACAGTAAAAGATTTTCGGGATAAGTGGAGAAAGGAAATTGGCGGAGACAAGTGATGTAAATGAGACAGTAGCGAAAAAAATATAGACCCTGAGGACGAGCAATTAAAAATTGCCTTAGCACTTTCGCTAACCATCACTGAAGAAGATAACTCCTTACCGAAAGACATGGCGGCAGATAAAGCGAGCGAAATAACAAAAATTATTGATGATTTATCTAAACAGAACAGTTATCTAACGGAAATAGCGGCAGCCTTAGAAAAAGAAAATGAAAGATTAAGAAAAGAATTGACAACAGCAAAAGAAGGAAGTGCTAATAAAGAAATGACTGAGTTGAAAAGCCAATTGGCTGAAGAAAAAAGAAAAAACGCAATTCTTGGCCAGGAACTAGAGGAATTAAAAAAAGAAATCAAACAAAAAGAGTTAGAAGAAAAAATACATAATTACTTTACAAAAGAGTTATGGGAAGACGGCCTTCTCTCTTATCAGATGGATTTTCTTGAAAGATTTCGTTCTGACTGAGAACGAAGTGCTGGCAAGGAAGAAAAATTATCATTAGTCAAGAGAATTTTGAAAGAAAATCAAGAAAATAATATTGAGGATGCTAGTTTTCCTCCGTATTGTCCGACAAAGTTGCAAGGATTATTACAGGAGTGGTTAATTATTCAATTAGAAACAGAATTTCAAGCACAGATACAGCAAGTTTAGTGCTACAACATAAAGTTATAAATTATATTATAACAAGGTAAATATGACAGAAACCACAAAAAAAAAAAAAAACAGTAAGGTTAATAAACTATTCAGTGTTCGTCGCCCAGTGATAGAAAACAAAAAAATTATAAAGCCATGAATACAAAAATAGAACAATTAACTAGGACTTATTTGGATAGTTTATACCTATCTTCTTATGAACTAAATGACAGCCAAAAGCAAAATATAATTCGCATTAATAATCAATCGAATTGGTTAATTTTTAACGCTTGTTCTTTGAGAAATAGTGATCAAAGTATTGGTGCTGATGAAATTTATGACATAGATTCCCCATACCTTCGAGAACTCTTAGAAGAACAAATTAAGAATTATCACCAAGAAGATTGAAAAGAAACCTTTTGCACTAATGACGATGAGCGTAATAGAATTAATATTAATCATGTTAAGGTAAAATTTTTTATGTTTATTAGGGAAGAATGGAGGTCAATTGGTTCATCTGATTGAATGGCTGTTAATAAAACCGTCATAGGAGACAATTTTGGAGGAACCATGATGGATATTGATAACGTTGATTTAACTCTTGGTGCAACTCATAAAAAAGTCGAGTGGCGATTAAACAATTTACTAAATGACCCTGACATACTGAATAGCACGGCTCCCTCAGCCAACAACAACGACGAAGGCCAGGGTTCAGGAGCGTGAACTTCACCGCCACCAAATAGTTCGTCAACAGGGACTAATACCCCCCCCCCCCCCCCTCCACAAGATACTTACAGTGGCCAATCACACACTTCCTCAACCTCTAACACTCAAACCATTCAGTTCAAGATTAAAAGTATTGAGAAGTATGACGATGACATCTTTGACATTGAAGCAGATTCTCCTATTACCATAAACGGGACACAAATTACTTTCATGGACATTTTGGGAAGAAAAGTCAGAACTGCTTTTCAAAATGGAGATTTACAACCTGGGAATACTATTGCTATAACTAATATCAGGTTTGCTCCCAATCATGCGGAAATAACCCCTCATAATGAATTGTGAATTGGTAAGAATTATGATAATATTCAGGTTATTTCTTCGGCAAATTCTTCCTCAACTTCCTCTTCTCCTGACAATCCTCCATCTCCAACGTTTTTTCCTGAAGTCGGACAAGAAAACCAAGAACTAAATCAAGAAGAAAATAAGATGGTTTTGTTGTCAGAAGAACTTTTAAAAATCATTGAAGATAATAACCAGATTTGTCAAGAAGCCCAGAACTTTGGGATAAAATTGCCAGAAATCCCAAGTGATGCTTTAAACTACTTTCAAGAAGAATTTTTCGCCTTCTTAGATGAAAATCAACCACTCAATAGTCCCCATAATAGCCAAATTAATACAAAAAACGAAAATATTAGGAAAAAGAAGTTGAATATTAAGGAGAATATTTATGGGATTTACAATAATAATAAAAAGAAGTTAACTGAGAAAAAAACTGGTCAAACAACTTCTCCGAAAAGCGAATTAGAAAAATTGAAAGAAGAAGCCAAAGAGAGAATAAACAAAATTTTAACTGACAAAGATAATTTGCGAAACATTAACTTAACTATTCTGGCTGAGGGGAAATATCAGAACTGGGAAAAAGGCATTGAAGGATTAGCCTCTGAGAAAGAAGTGCTTGCTTATGTGGAAGCCTTTTTAAGTGCTTTAAAAGAAACGGGAGCAGAGGAAAAAGAAAAGGACAAAAATAATAAGACTGGTTCAAATGATAATTCACAAAACTCGCCAGAAAATAATCTTATCAATGATAGCACAAGGAGAGCAATTAATAATTTGCCCTTGCCAGCGGCCAAAAATTTCGCTAAGAAAAAAATTAGAGAGTTATTTAAAAAATATAAGCCTGATTTAGAGAAGATAAAAGAAGTTTGGGAAGGAGAAAAAAGTTGAATGGCTTATTTAGAAAAATGTGATAGTCCGGAAAAAATCGTGGCATTTCTGAAAAAATTAGAAAAAGCCATTGTTTCCCAACAAATTCTAAATCAAGGAAATAGCACTAAAAACAAAAAACCCACTCATTCCCTTGCTTGAATTCTTCCTTCTCTAATAATTAGCCTAATTGTCATAATTGGCTTGGTAATAATTATAAAACTTCGTTATAAAAGAAAAAAATAAAATAAGGTGTTAGAATTACAACAATTTTTCACTAATTTCGAAGATTTAGTTCAGCGTTTAGAACCGCGAGGAATAAGCAAAAAACAATTATTAACCATTAAAGAAAAATTAATCAGGCAAAAAGAATTAATTAAAATAATTAATGAGCTGCGACAAAAAAGAAATCAATTAAGCCAAGAAGGACTAAAAAATGCGGAAAAAGTCAAAAAAATCAAAGAAGAAATTGCTTTATCCGAAAAAGAATTAAAGGAATTAGAAACGGAATTAAGCAATCTCACCAGTCAACTTCCTAATCTTCCGGCTCCTGATACCCCTACTAATGAAGAAGGTAACAAATTAATTGATAGAACTGAATATCAACATACTATTCAACATAATTTAACCCACGAAGAAATATTAAAAAAATTGGCTTTAATTGACGAGGAGAAAAGTATTCTGCTTTCTGGTAGTAAGTTTGCTGTTTATCAAGGATTAGGAAGTGAATTACTACACACTCTTATTAATTTCATGCGGTCCGAAAATAGTAAACGTGGTTATCGTTTATTTGATACTCCTTATTTAGTAAATGCTCATAACCTCTACAATACTGGGCAATTTCACAAATTTCAAGATAATCTTTACAAGTTAGAAGAGAGTAATTTTTATTTGCTTCCCACGGCTGAGGTCAGTTTAGTTAATCTTTACCAAAATCAAATATTAACCGAGGAAGATTTACCCTTGAATTTATGTGCTTATAGTCCCTGTTTTCGAGCAGAAAGAATGGCGGCTGGTCAAGAGAATAAAGGCTTAATCCGTTTACACCAATTTCATAAAGTTGAATTAGTAAAAATAGTTAAACCAAAAAATTCTTATCAAGAATTAGAGAAATTAGTTGCTGATGCTCGGCATTTTTTGCATTTACTAAAAATCCCGCACCGAGTAATTGAACTTTGCCATGAGGAATTAGGATTTACGGCAGCCAAAACTTACGATATTGAAGTTTGATTACCAGTCAGCAAAAAGTGGTTAGAAATCTCTTCGTGTAGCAATTGCGAAGATTTTCAAAGTCGACGGGCTCAAATTAGAGTGAAAAAAGAAAACAAAAAATATTATCCTCACACTCTTAACGGTTCGGCTCTGGCAGTTGATCGCCTGATTATTACTTTGTGTGAATATTACTATAATGAGAAAGAAAATGAATTAGTCATTCCGGAAGTTTTGCGAAAATATTATAAATTTGACGAGTGTGTTGTGCAGTAGGTGTAAAAAGAGAATATTCAAAGGGGAAAAATTTGTTGAAATAGGTAGTAATAATAGATGAATTAGAAATACTTATATGAGTTGAAGAGGAGCATTGGGGGGCAAAGGAGTATATTGCCTCCCTTGTGCTAAAAAGAAAAAAAAATGAAGAAAACGGTTTTTAAAACAGTTTTTTTTAGTTCATGTTTTCCTCATTTCTTTTTTTCTTGTGGCTGGAGTGGTTATTCTTGTTATAGTGCCAAAATATCGAAAAAGTTAAAAAGATAAATTCCCTAAAAATAAATATGACCTACTCTCCTGAAGAAAAAAGAAGAATCATTCTAGATAACTATACTCGCCCAAGTAAACAGGTAGAATTAGAGGAATTAAAGAAAAAGAGTGAAGAATGACAAGTGCCTTTTCTAACTTTTCGCAGTTTAGAAGAAGGTTGTGGTGATATTATTCATCTATTAATAAAAAAAAGGGATAATTGCTTGGAAAAATGCTTTTTTTCTGGTCAACAATCTTGTCTGATTACGGTAGCAGTCGCCAATATTCTCTGTTCTTGCTTGGAGGGAAAAGATTTAAAATTAGTTCAAAAAATACTAAATAATTGCCAAGCCATGATAGAAAAGAAGGAATATAATTTAGAAAATTGTCCTAATTTACAAGCATTTAGCGATATATCACGTTTTCCCCACCGAGTAGAATGTGTAAGGCTGGTAGTGAGGGCCATAATTAAAATAATAAGTTAACTATGGGAACCTTTTGGATAGTTTTCTCAATCTACTTTCTGATTATTACTTTGTTGGCATTTTGGCTTATATTTCGTTTTAGTCGTTCTCAATTCTGCGAGGCGTTATTTAGTTTCTTCTTTGTCACTTTTGTTTTTAATATCCTCATTGACAATTAAGAAGTAATTTTTTAAATTAAGGGTTGGCTATACAGATTTTTACTGAAATTTTTTATAAAAATATTATATAGTAGTTAACAAAACTATATAAAATAAATTAAAAACCTTTATGAAGTATAACCATGACAAAAAAACTATATCTCAAATTTCAAATATTCCGGTGCCGTTAGGGCACAAAAAATTAGAGAGAGTAAAGGTCAAAAGCCAAATAAAAAAACCTTCTCCCTTTCGCACTGGTAGCCTTTACGACTAGTAGCGACTTTCCCAGAAGTCTAAAAAAGGGTAAAGAATACTCTCCTAGGTTCTAATTGAATTATTATTGCTTATCAGAGTATTAAAACAGTTGGCTAACTCTGTAAAAGTTAGCAAAAATAACATAAAAAAATACACAAATATTTAAAAAACAATATGGTAAAAGAAAATAACTTAATAATTGAAAATAAAAAACCTTTTGAATTAGTTCAAGAGGTAAATAATGAAGTTCCCTCTTTTGAGGAATTTATGAAGAATTATGAGAATGATGGTAATGTGAATTATGATGACTTAAATAGTGGTGATGTTGGGGAAGTGAAGGGGTATGGACCTTGCAGAAATTCTAGTTGTAACTGTTATTGTTCTTCGTATGATTGTATTTGTTCAAATTATACTAAGTATCAGGGGTCGGTAGAGAGCAGAAGGTATATAAAAATTAATAAGAAGACTAAGATAAAGGGTTTTCAACATTTGATTCATACTGGTAATGATTGAGCAGATAAAAATGGTGGTCCAAGCACTTCAAGAAGTGAGTGATGGGATGAGGAGGAAAGTGGATATAGTGATGGTAGTTTTCGGTTTAGTAGTGTTACAACTTCAGCAGGAGCAAACGCAGGAATAGGTGGAGCAATAACGAGTGGAGGTGCTGGATATTCAGTGTTTGGGGTCAAAGATAGCAGTGGTGAGGCTAGGTTTTTGAGTGCTTCGGTTGGGGGTGAACTTGGAGCAGGTCCAGGAGGTGTTGTGGCTGGATATTCGTTAGGTGCAGACTTAGCAAGTATTCAAACAGGAGGTTTTTCAGCTAATGTCGGGTATGATGGCGGTAGTGGTGTTTCATTTGGTGTTGGCGGTGTTGAAGCCAAAGTAGCAGGTGTTGGTGTGAGTATTGGCAAAAAAATGGGAGTAAGCACTCCTTTTGGGGGAGTATCGGTTGATTTAGAGGAAACTTGTGTTGTGCAGTAGGTGCTATAAAGAAATTCCTGAAAGAAAAG
>CAJVPI010001451.1:0-12708 GCA_910592345.1 Paraglomus brasilianum
ACTAAGCATCGACACTACAGAGCTCTATTGTCACGGTGAGGGAGCGCAGCCGCCTCGCGAAGAAAACCGCTGACAACATTAAGGCACAAAATAAGGTTTATTTTTTTAAATATAATGATAAATCTAAATTAAAAAGAAAAATTCAAGAGTTAGCCGAAATTTATCCAGCCAAAAAAAAGAGCAAATTAGAATAGAAGGTTCTATATTATAAGGCAAATAATTGTTTTTACAGTTGGCAATTTTAATTTTGTTGATGTACCAATAATATGTCATTATTATTATTCAGTTGGTTATTTATATGTTTACTTGTAATTCAAACTTGCACCATTTTTGATATTGTATTCATTCCAATGATAAATCAAACAATGTGATTGTTATCTTGTCAAAAGTCCTTAAACTTTTGCCATTATACAATATGTTATTCTAATATTAATATATCAATATCAGTAACAGAGTAATCCAATTAAAATTTCCCATCAACTATTACCATAAGGCTTGACCTTTTCCTGTTTAATCAAGACAAGATTCTTGATACAATTGTGTTTACTGGACATCCCCAAACTTGTTTGGGAACTTTTGAATGTAAAAACTCGCTGATTTTTCGAATACTATTACTATGACTACTTTTCGTAAATAAATTTAGTTCGTCGAATTCTGAGAATTCCATTTGTTACTTTATTATGTGTCGGATTATATTAAGTTTTTTTGTATAATAAGAGACTAGTTCTTTTACACTACTCTTGTTCCCATTGTGTATTGATGTAAATTGGTTTCGAATACAAGTACTTATCGCACTTTTCAAAATTATACACATAAAAACAAAAATTTCAATTGACCAATCAAATGCGCGTATGGTCACAAAATAAGAAGGAGGATGAATTAAGGACCACCTCTGCAAGTCATGAGACTACTGTCGACAACAATCGCGGGAGAGCAATCGACCGTTGACTCTTGGGATTTAACTATCTTTCAGGCGGAGCTTTTGCTTCTCCTATTTAGTTAAATATAGTAACAGTGACCTTTAGCTAGACCTTTCCTACTCGCGACCTCAGTGCCGTTGCATAGACACTAATCCTAGATGGCTATTCGCCTTCGAGTTAATCCCTATGGGTTGAGGTATACTTGTATATACACAAACGTACGTCTGAATAATGCCACGAGGATGCACGGGACAAGAAGCGAATATTCCTAATTGATATAGATTTCACAACTATTTACCAGGAAACGAATTACAGTATTTCAGAGTATAAATAACAATAGAGGAATCGAAAGTAATTAAGCACAGAATCTAGCTGAATCTACGCTGCTCGTATATATCTTCCGAACTTACTATTTTAGCAAGTTTATCTACTGCAACGTTTATTGGCATGTCGCATGGCGGTTATGACTGTAAAATCGCCGCGATGCGTAGCTTGTATGAGTGCGTATTGAGTAATATGGAATCTGATGGTGTGTCGCTTTTTTGACGCCGTATGACACATCGATCGAATATTCTCCAATGCTACCGTCGCGTCGGAGTTACGCAGCATAGTCCTCACAAAGCTATATATATAATATTATGCGTTGTCGTTTATCTACTTTTATTTTTTCCCGGAAAAGGCTCCACTACCATTTTCCCTCAAACTAAACAAAGGAAATTGGCTTGTGTGCCATGTTATATTCGAAAGTTTGATATCTTAAGTTTTTGGTTATATGCTCGGGCCATGGATCGGTCACAGGATGTTTAGTTATTGTGGAGGCTTCAGCTGAAACGCTTTGTGACTTGGAATTGATCACGTAATTAATATGGAGTATATTGTGATTCAATACTTCATCGTTAACTAATGAATTTTTTAAAACGAAAACGCTTAATAAATCGCAGCGAATTAATTGAGCCTATTGCTTTTTATATGCCATGAGCAAATAATCGTTGGTTCTCTGTATAAACGAGCTTTACTATTAGAATGTAATTATGCAAAGTAAAATGTTATGACAATCTGTATATCTATAAAAACGTGCTGTTATGCAATATGATTATACATTGTATTTCTGATAATGAATCAAATCTTTCATCGTGAACTTGTCAACTGACGATATATATGTGTAATGTTTGTCGCACATATCAATATGGTGGGTATCTCGTTAATTACTCCATGCAGTCACTATTACCGCTGTTTTTTCGGAAGTCAAAGTTTCGATGGTCAAAAGAATTCGTGTTGTTGTTCAAACGCAAAAAAGTGACAGAGGCCGTTGCAGCAGACATTAAGAACTCAAGGCTGTACGTTTCATTCCGATACTCTTTCTCACTCAACATGCAATGCGTCTCGCTTTTCGTTTTCAACTCTTAGAGCCGAGATGATATCAAACCCGCCGAGTACCCATACCGAATTTTAAATTAATCTCCACCGTTCGGGACAATTCTTCATGTCACCGTGCAGTACAAAATACGACGCTTCCATGACCAAGCCAACCAACGTAGAGCGAAGCCATACAAAACCTAGACATACGACTTACTCTGCTATTTCAGAGAATCATATCGGCATCACACAGGAAGAAGTGCGAGGCAACATGTTTCAAACGAGATGTCGGGGGCCTTTTGCGCGTATCCAACGCAGTAAGATTTAACCAATAGATTTACTGCATTTACCAACAATAGTAATAGCAAATTCTATTATTCTTCACGGGTTCGGTGATCTTGTTTTCGATTACTCTAAACAACTCCATATTTTAAATGTAAAGTTGCTAAGTGTTTTTTGTTCGGAAGATCTTGCGAAAGAAAGGAGTATTCCATGACAATATTTTAAAATGTTGGTAGTTAAGTAATATTGGCTGTTCTTCATCTTAGTCAGATAGGCCTATTGCGGCTATTAGACTTGATCCTCTTAGATTCACTTTAAAATGACATACTGTATGTACATAATCTGTCAGCGAATAAACGAAATAGCAGATATCACAATGTATATAGCACGCACGCAAGTTTAACATGACGGTTGGCTTAGCAGCTACCTTTACAACGTACCGACAATACAGTAAATTTCCAATTACATTTACATTGCACCTGTCTACCCATTAATTTATTATTATTATTGACCGATTTTAGTTAAACCACACACAAGCCATTCTGAAATTATTATGGATATTTTAAAATCCACAGAACCTTTCCGATATAACGCTAATGTTGTATTATAGTCCTCATACAACATCTATTTCTTATTAATACAAAACTTATTTTATTCGCAATGCGTGGACAATGTTGGACGTCCGCAGTTCTCCACAGCAGTTACTTGCATTGTACGCTATACCTTACCTGATTAAAATTACCCTGCCAGCTTTCAATTTTCTCCTAACAATGGCAGATAAAAACGACGCCAATAAATTTTATCTTGCATTTACTTTCGATTTCTATTGTAGCTATACCATCAAATAAAATATACGTCATTTTACCGCAGAACGTATGTTTTCAAAACAATTGATTTTATTCCATTTGTACCATCACTTGCGACAATTGTTCTTGACATTTAAATTTTTTTGTATTTAAGATTGTATTTGAAAGCAATTATTTTCTTCAGCACTGGCATAGAACAGATCATTCACGAAGGTCTTTGATTCGCTTGCAAAGGTAGCGCATAATATTGAATCACTCTCAGTTGATGGCAGATCTAATTACAATTTATCAAAACTGAAAATCAAGTTTACAAAAAGTCATTGAGTCACAACGCGGATTAAGAAACATCACAATAGGCTCTATTAATTGGGATATGGCTGTATTATTGCAAGCTGTTGAAGGGACACGCACACTTTCTTGCATCGACTACACTCATAGATGTCACATTGGATAGTGACCGCAATTGACGTACAGGCAACGCTTTTGGTGGGGCGGTAATACAATAGTAGGACTACTACAAGTAAAGCGGGTAATAAAATTTACTTATTTTGTTTTCTGTTTTTTATTCGTATTATTTCTGGTTACTGTTTTTCCTTGTTATTTGATTGTTCCGTGATAACAACTTTTTCGTTATTTCAATGTGAACGTCTACTTCGGTAATATTTTCATTAGAAACTAAGATTCACTTCAAGTGCGGTGGTTTTATGGGTGATTCATTTTGAAAGTGTATTCGCGCGCTTTTCTCAAACGGTTAGTGTACAGTACATGACGGAAACGTTTTTTGAATAACTCGGCTGGTATACACGTGCGTGCTAAGACGTTTTAAATTTTTGGAGGCTGCGTCCTCGTGATTATATTATCAGAGAACTGTGTTTGATAAATATTATTGTACAATAAAAAAAGATATAAAGCCATAGACATTCAAGTTTTAAACTAATTATACATTCAGATTTATTCTAGTGTTTTAACACAATGTCAGATTTTTTTTTTGGATATTTGTAGTTGCTTTTTTCTATGGTTGACGAGATGGTTCGGTTTGTTGAGGATCTGTTTGTTTGAGTATGCTTTTTTTGGCAGGGTCAAGGTAATAGAAAAATTTTTTGTCTCATTTCTTGTCACTATCGATAGTCTTGGACCTTCAAGACTGCTTGTTTGCATTGGTAAATTCGTTCAATGAGCTGTATAATAGGCTCTCTTTTTAGATGCGGACGATAACGGGGGAGTGCGCAAGCTGTGGAGTTGTATTCTATATGTATTCAAAGTTATATAACTCTATACATAATTTGTCGTCGTATACATCCAATTTCTACAATGACTTTCTGTGGCGAACGATTGCAGTAATTTTGTACCAGAGCCATTTCCCGAACCGTATTGAGTGGCTTTCACGGTTTCATGTTATGAAACGTTTGCGCAGCTGACTTTATGCTTTCAATGGCTCGTAACCAAGTACGAGCGTATGCGGAAATATGGTATTTGACGTGTTTACTTGTGATGCCATATTTGATGTACAAGGAATTTTGTTACAAGTGTTGCAATCTGAATATTGAAAATTTTTTTCGGAACGTAATTTTTGATGTAAACACGACCCTTGGCGAAGTTAAGGAATACGCCATTCGCTTAAGTAGCAATGTTGCTGTTTTTAACTTCAAAGTCAAGATGGACATTGCAATCATGTTCTTATATTTCTTTCTTATAATAAACGAGTAGTTCTTTATTATTATTATTATTATTATTATTATTATTATACTCTGAAATACAGTTTAATGATTCGTTCTCTGGTAAATTACGATATAGCTATATGGTTAGGAGTATTCGCCTCTTGTCCCGCTTATACTCTCATGGCAATTACGATAAATATTCGTTCAGTAGCAATGCATTGAGAATTATACCAACATCCCAGAATTATAGGCCATCAAACTAATCATTTATCGAGGATTAGCATCTATAATACGAATCGTAGATAGATAAAGCCTACGTTTAGGCCACTAACTAACTTTAACTGAGCAAGTAGGAGCAGCCACACTCCGTGGAAAGGCAGTTAATTCCCAAGGTTCGATATGCACGACACATGCTTCCAGACCGAGTAGTCGAAGTTTCAAAACCCAAACGTCGGAAAATTGAATGGGACCAGCGGCCCAGGCTAGCAACGAAAGTGATGATGTGTCTTTGCCAATGGATCAGTCCTCAAACTCATGTGGTTGTTATTAAGAAGGTAAACTATTCAGTCAATTTTATTTGTCAATTTTGCTGGTTTAATAAATAGGACAGTATTTACTCCCTTGTGGGCTTCCAGATTCTCATCAGAAACATATGGGATACTATCTGCTATGGCATATCTTCTTGAACCGGGAAAAAGAGCATCTTAAACAATAAGCCCGATAGAATCAGGGGGCAGCTCAATGATAATGTGGACACAGTTGTGGTCAAGCGACAAATGTCAGTTTTCGCTAGCAACAATTAGACAGTCAGCAAAATACAATACTAATACAGAAATATGTTACCCCCCCTGACAATTGTTGATCTCCGTAATTGTTTGTTAAATGCATATTACCAAAAACGGCATGCTGAGGTACCCGAAACTCGGAATTTTTCATAGCGAACATTCCCAAGTTTCAACTATATACATTCATTGTTATTTACCCAGACCAGGCCGTTTTCCTAAACATTCATATCCACTCACTCCCTTTCGGCCTCTCCACATTCCTTACGTTTGCTCCCCTTTTCACTACCAATTCTTCATTTCCCTTCTCTTTCTTTTCCCATAACATTTATTCCTTCTAAGCCATCGGAAACATGTCTTTCGTTGTGGGCCTAACTGCCGCACTGGCTGGAAATACAGTGATAGGCGTAGGCAATTGCTTGCAGAAATATGCTTTGACACACGGTGAAGCGCTAAACCAGTCTGCCTCAAACCCCAATTATAGCAGCGATTCGGATGCATCCCCACCACCAACACCCCGTTCAATGTCTCGATCGAAACCGTACACATACTCTCGTATAAATGACAAGGTATGGTTAACTGGAATAACCCTCGTATACCTTGGTGAACTATGCGGAAACTGGATTGCCCTGTCTCTCATTCCCGCATCAGTCGTTACTCCACTCGGAATCCTGGCTGTGATTATCAACGCTGTTCTAGCTAGTTGCTTCCTCAACGAGCATATTTCATCCAAACAACGGCTAGGTTATGTTTGGATCTTACTCGGCGTACTGACTACTATTTTGTTCTCGGCAACGACCACAAAGGATATCGAGAACGATCTATTGACTGGTGCACGGCTTGTTTCCTACATCACTCAACCTCGAGTAATTGTCTGGTTATGTGTAATTGTCCTTGCAGAATGTTCACTGATTGCTACGGTACGCACTAGAAATAAGGAACAATCGTCGTTAGTTTTATACGTAATTATTACAGCAGGATTTGGAGCTGTGACCGTTGTAGCGTCAAAGTTTTTGGCTGTGTTGTTGAGACTTTGGATGATGGATGCGAGAAAAGAAGAAGGTGGGTTAATTGACGTATTCAGTGACGGGGAAGCTGTCAGCATACCAATGGTTGCATTGCTGATGACTGCCCTCGCTGTTGCACTCACTGTTGGCATATCCGGACAGGAGATCTGTAAACAGATCGCACTAAGCAAATACAAGGTTACTCAATTCCAACCAATGTTTTACGCTTCTCATGTTACGTTTGTTGCAATTAGCGGAATGATAGTCTTTAAAGAAGTTGGCGTTTGGTGGTCTATGCTAGGATTTATGGCTGGTGTTTTGGCTATTATCAGAGGAGCCATTTATCTACTAGATGGAGATGAACTCTTTCTGTGGTGGTCGCAAGGTGCTAAAGAGAAGCATCTCGATTGACTATATGATAGATCCGATGAGGAGGCAGAATATGATTGTGATATTCAGTCTGAAAGTGCGTCTGATGATTTTGAGCATTTGGAAACCGATGCGTTGCTAGGTCCACGCGTGGTTTGTCATCCTCAAGACATTGGAGGGAAATGTTATGGGACTATATGACCAGTGTAAAAGCTGGACTTGCGATTTGAACGCATATATATTTCATAGAAGAATCGAAAGACTTTATAATAATCTGTAATATCTTTTTTGATTGATAAACAGCATGTTAAGATTGGGTAATTTGTATTAAGACATGAACAAGACTCGTATAATATGGAAGAATAAATTATTGTAATTGTATTCATCACTGGTTGATTGGTCTTTCATTTAATTCAATGTAACCCCACCTTTTGCTTATGCTTTGGAACAACAATTAAATTACTATACGTATATACCAACGCTCAAGAATAGGAACAACGTCCCAAATCCCAACAGTACCGATGCTGGAATAGCAAGACCAAGTTCTTTTGCTATTGAAGTTCGCGCCGGGATGCTGTCAGTCGAATCACTTGTCAAGGAACCAAAGTCGGGAACGAAATAAAGAGGAAACATTTCATTGAACTCATCAAAAGGATACACAGAGAACGAACTCGTTGTTATAAACCCGGCTATGAAAAGCATTAGAGCGAATGTAGGGAAGAGTGATCGTGCGACAGGCGCATCATACGGTATTGCCTCTTGCCACTCGGACTAGAATGTGGGAGAATACCATTAGGCTTGTGATGATACTAGAATGAAATACGAATCGTGTTTGACAAACATACAAAAGCTGACATCTTTTATTTGCTAGAACAAAAGTTTCTCTCTTCCCAAAACGCAAACGCTTCAAAATTTGCTATATTCACGTGATTACATGCTTGTCCAAGTTATCATCGCCACGTGTACAAGGTTAACCCACTCGCTATGCGACGTACCGTACATACTGTATATCCTCTTTTCACCTTTATACGGTATACCACACTTCTCAACGTCTCATAGATAACATTTTCACCAATGACGAATCAGGCCCAGCCAGTGATCTTTGATAATCCCGAGTTTTTCGAGTATGCGGCACCCGACAATCTACAATTCTACACAAACACCTACAGTGATCCTAACGCGTATGCTGCAAATGTTGGAAGCTACTACTCACAGAACGACGCTAACGTTTACACACCAGGGTATCATCAGGGAGGAAGCACCGGTAGTTTTTGGAGTGCATTTGGAACTGGTGGATTTGCCGACGAGCCGCCCTTGTTGGAAGGTGAGAGACATTTCGCGGATTTATACAAAAAAATGGGGTCCGACTACTGACTTATTGACATGTCTGTCGTTTGATTTAACTAGAATTGGGTATTAATTTTGTTCACATAAAAATGAAGGTACATAGTCTTAATTCTATCGAGAATGTGGTCGACAGCTTTGTTCTAATTTAGGCTAATTGGCATGATGCCTTTTTACGATGATATTAATAGAGTCTTGCGGCCTTGAATCCGCTTCGAACGGTTGATAAGAATATAATGGATGACACAGACTTGGCTGGGCCTCTTCTTTTCTGTCTCATATTTGGATTGTCTTTGCTCCTTGTAAGCATAATTTATTATGATTGAAGCTATATAGTACTGCTCGTCTTTATTCAATCAAGGGTTTGGTTCTTTTTTGCTGTGTAGACAGGAAAAGTTCACTTTGGATATATCTACGGTGTAGCAGTTCTTGGGTGGTTTTCCATTTATATGATTCTCAATTTGATGAGTGAATCAGGAGTTGATGGATATAGGACAGCGAGCGTACTAGGATATTGTTTATTACCGTTGGTATTGCTGAGTTGCGTCGGAGTAATGGTTCCTCTAAGGTAAGCTAGTCGAATGGAGAGGATGGAAGTAATGCTTGACATATTTTCATTATTGATTATTGACATTCTCTTTTCGTTGTTAGCGGCCCACTCGGATTACTTGCCTCAGGAGCGGCCATTGTATGGTGTACTTATTCCTCTTCGACGATGTTTGTGACAGTTCTTCAAATGTCTGAACAGCGTTTGTTGGTAGCATATCCTGTTGGGCTTTTGTATGTATGCTTTGCATTAATGACAATATTCTGATCTGGAGTATGAATTAATGGTATTACAAAATGATGTACTTATATACAGTATTATTGAGAGATATGTTCGTTTGTATATATATGTATAAGTACTTACTCTCGCCTTTGAAGTATTGAAGGAATAAGAGTTGTCGAAAAGGGGGGGGTTCAGATTCGAGGATAGATGCTTTTTTTTAGTTGGAAGTACGCGATTAACTCGTCAGATGCAAGCCTTAACAAATAATACCATCGTTGTAACCCGTTATGTATTGTGTGTGTGAACTGTAAATATGCTTTTTGACAAAACGGAAATCCTATACATTGTTACGAATCTTCTTAGAAATAAATCACTTTATATAGAAGAAATCGTTATTATGTGACTATTATGATGCTATTGTGTGCTACTATTGGCTCCTGCATTTGTCACTGGAATTTTCTGGATCAACGGAAAAGTATCCCAGATCTATAGTGTGTCTCGCACGAGAGTCTTTTGCAACAAAACTGTTGAGTTACTTTTTAATTGATTGGACGTTTGTTAAACATGTGACCTTGCCGTATCGATTTCTTCGCCACAGAGCTTAAAACCCCGAAATTTTTGGTTTGAAATTTTATACTCATCGTCGCTACAGTATGTCAGAAACAGACTCACATCAAAAGACGGAAAGAATTTTCCATGATATAGGGGAAATCGTCGAGCTTGAGAATGATGATGCGAGGCCAACAGAAATAGAAAGTTATTGTGTCAACTGTGAGGAAAATGTGAGTTGCATTCTCATTGGAATGCGCAGTTTAAAGAAATTCTTATACTGATATTGCTGGGATTCGCTATATAGGGTATTACAAAATTATTGCTTACCCGAATCCCTCACTGGAGAGACATAGTAGTCACGAGTTTCGAATGTGAAGTATGTTCATAGTTTCTTTTTCTTTTTGTCACGTATCAAATTACACACAGACGCAATGTTTGCTAATGTCAATCTTGCTTCTAGCATTGTGGTTTTTCAAACAATGAAGTCCAATTTGCTGGTTCATATGCTGAAAAAGGCTGCGTATATACGTACAAGATATCTACGAAAGAAGATCTTAATCGTCAATTAGTCAAATCCGAAAATGCCTCTATCAAATTCCATGAGCTTGATCTTGAGCTACCGTCATCGAGCAGGCGCGGCACTCTGACTACTGTCGAAGGATTGATCTCTGCAATTATTGACGATCTTTCATCTGACCAGCCAGTAAGGAGACATATTGATAAAGTAACATATGAGAAGATCGAGGGCATTATTGAAAAATTGAAAGGTTACAAAGAGAGTGCAGAAGAGTTTACGATCAGCATAGATGATCCATCTGGTAATAGGTGAGCTTACAAAATATATGCAGAGAATAATGTTTACGTTTTATCACGGGCTCGTATTAAACAAATTCTTGTCGATTTGTTTAATAAAGCTATATCGAAAACTTTGATGTTCTCAACTTGGATACCAAGTTAAAAATTCGTCATTACCCTCGAACGCCCGAAATGAATATTGCCATTGGACTGGCTAACCCCGAGGTAAAAGTCGGTTGGCGACCAGACAGTTCATAGTAAGATCACCACCGACACCACAAGCCAACCTCTTTCTCCGCTTCGTCTTTATATTCCTTCTTCCGCAGCTTTTCCTTCAACTCTGTCAACCACTGCCCATCATTTCCCTCCCCGAACGCCTTCAACTCCCCTTTCGCGTTTTCTAACTCCCGTTCAATTTTCACGATACTTGTTATTTAGCCTGCCAGTAAAGACGACGACGATGACGTGATACCCGATTTAATGACGTTTTCTGGCAATTGTTCTGAATGTAATGTGCCAAGTGAAACAAGGATGCAAGTGCTTAATATTCCTCACTTTAAAGAAGTCGTTATTATGTCTACTACATGTGATGTAAGTATGAAAGAAGACATACCCATCAAATGTCACATCAGCGTTCTTACAGACATCGACTGTTTGACTAACAACTACTACTATTAATGCAGGCCTGTGGTTACAAATCCAACGAAGTAAAGGCTGGCGGTGCAATTTCGCCAAAGGGTAAACGTATAAAGCTCAAAGTCGAGGACCTCGAAGATATGTCACGCGACATTCTCAAGGCAGAGACGTGCGGACTGTCTATCCCTGAAGTAAAACTCGACTTGTTGTCCGGGACACTTGGTGGTAGATTTACTACAGTTGAAGGCTTATTACGACAAGTCTATGAAGAGTTGGAGTCGCGAATTCCCTTTTCTAGGGGAGATTCTGTAACGGATGACAGAAGAGAGAAGTTTAAGACGTTCTTGTCGAAATTGGATAGAATTATTAAAGGAGAGATATTACCGTTCCATTTGATATTAGATGACCCAATGGCTAATTCTTATCTACAAAATCCATATGCACCTGGTGAGTATACGTTGGTCAAGTTTTATCCATGTAAATTTAGACTTTTTTATCGTTTACCTTGTCTCATGCTTTGTTGATTACTATTAGATTCCGATCCTAACATGGAGATTGAATTGTATGAGCGCACTTGGGAACAGAATGAAGGACTGGGTATAAATGACATGGTCTTGGAAGGATATAATGAGGATGAAAGTAAGACGATAGCATAACTGCATTGTTACGATTCTGGCCGATTTCTTGATTTAATATCAGACATTAATAGCGCAGGGTAATAGTCAAGCATGATAATGAGAAAAGTGATAGAAGCCTAAGTTATCCGTTTCAACAATATGAACATGACAAGTGTAATTTATTAATTGAATTTACTTGATATATTTTACCATTATTTTTATTCATTCTAACAAGCTTTGCTAATATGACAATTCCAGCTATATCCAAGCGTCACATCGTGAGGAGTTTCGTGTTCTACTAGAGACAGAAATTAAATCGTCAAAGCGTGAAATTGCGCTGGAGGTCAGACTTGTCAAAAGTACATTTATGGATGGATGGTTCTTTTTCTTCTTTCTTAGCGCTACCATCTGACACTTTATATAATCCAGCTTAGAATGTAGCTCCAAAGCGTGATATTTTGGGAACCACTCATCAAAATAAAATAACTGTTACTATCTCGGGCAAATTATGATTGGTCGATGTACATTAAGCAGAATAACACTTAGAATGCAGAAATTGATGACATGCAGTCTTTAAACTGGGTTGCAAGAAAGAACAGATAAATAAATCATTTTTAATTCGTAATTTGCCTGTTGAAGGGGACATTCTCTATACCAAGAATTTTCGAGATGTCTAATACAACGCGTGTGTGTTACAGAAAATATTTAGCTGAATCAGGAATGTGAATCTTTCCATATTCAGTCACTGGACATTGGAATTGACTTACAAGATCATATAAGGTTACACGAATTTTATTATTTGTTTTGATGTTGAC
>CAJVPI010001452.1:0-12704 GCA_910592345.1 Paraglomus brasilianum
GTTAAAATCGATCAATGTCAACAGACGTGTGCAGTCACTCAGATCATTGATGACCTCAACAGATGCTACCAACGTGACCATGATGCTGCTCGTACCGTGATAGGTCGGTGTAGCAGATTATTGATGACCTCAACGTGATCTTGAATGCACCTGCTCGTGTCAGTCACTCAGATTATTGGTGATCTCAACAGACTTAGTCATATATTGTTACCAGTCACTGTCAAATCAACTGATGGTAGGTCGGTGCCGAATTAATTAGTAGTTATAGTAAGTTAGTGGGCCTAAAAAAATCGGCAGTTCGTGATTTAAAACCGAGCCGTATTAGCCACAGTATTGGATAATAAGTTTTCGTAACACAAATCCTGTGACAGCTGATAATACTTTGTTATTGGATCGGACGAAAAGTTTATAACACACGTTCCAATATGCGTATTAGTATAATACACTACTAATAATTGTTTTTAATAAACGTTGTTATTATTATTAAATGTAATGTAAACTGACAGATTCTCGAGTTTATACACGACTTGTTATCTTCTAGGTGGTTGCCAAGACGAATGTTGCATTACAAGCCATGATTAATGTCTGTCTAAGCTTTCTATATTCAAGATTTTGCCCAACAATCGTCATCAAAGACAAATATTTTTTTATTTATCTCCCAATTAGCCTTTCGTCTTTCGATGACATCGAATCTGGTATGAACACTTACATCAGATATTTCAGGTATGATTGCTGATATGTTTGATAAATTCGATTGTGTAATGTATTGTTCCATACCATACATTGTTAATTAAATAGATTCTCGCATCCAAAGTAGATAAACGGGTAGTTATGACGGCGACTTGTACTTGCGTAGCGTATTAAGGAAAAAAGTTGGATGGTTAGTCATCGTGCTGTTGTATCACATCAAGCAAGGGCTGTTTAGATAGTAGATATCCATTTGTCTATGTGATAAATTTTCTAATGATTCAATATTTTTTTCAAGGCCCTCCTTCTAATCGCTTTTAAAGTTTGACCACCAAGACGGAAATGCTCGATTGTTTCTATATCTTCTCTAGGTATTCATCATATCGGAAACCAAGCATTCAGTTTATGTTATGATTATACTTGTGATTATATTTAAGCACACACCAGTGAAATTCAGTAAAGTACGCGACCTGGTCAAAGTCTCCCATCCCTTCTATTTCTCCCAGCAATCTAGCACGCGGTTTGGAGCGGAGCGTACTATTGAATACGTGTTGCTGTTTAGCGGCTTGCACACAATTTTCCGAGCGGCAAATATATTTGTACTTGTAACATTCAAGTCATCCCGTTTTCTTCAGATGTTTTCTTATAGGAGGAATTTTTACTGCAATTCGAGCAACATTACCTTTATTATTATTATTCTGTGTGGCACGGCTATGCCAGCAAGGCCTGCGGTAATTGCTGTGCGTCTATTGGTATCGTATGTCTTAATAAGTATGCGTCTCAGGTGAGTATGTAGTTTGAGTGTGTCTTAAGTATGTATATTACATGTATCTCGAACGCGAGCGTCTTATATTCAAATGTGCCCGTCAAGTGCGTCTTATCAGTTTGTATCGTCGGTTTGCACGTCGTCAAGTGAGTCTTGTTTGTGTTTCACTGATGTCTACTATTAATAATGGGTCCGCTGTTACCAAGTTGTAAAAGACTTCGAAATAATTCCAAAGTCAGTAGACGTTCAGCTAAAAAGTCATTGTTTTATTGAGTAAGATAATGTTTTTTTATAATACATATTCCCGCGACGATATCTGTATAACTATGACGACATATGACATAAAAATATATGTATTATGACTACATAATAACTAAATAATGATGCAATAAAACCGTAAACATATTACGACATGGATAATACACTAAATAGTATCGTCTTCACTATTACTCAATGATTACGATATTGCAATATCGTAATCGTAACAATTTGCAAATTGTTACAGTTATTTATTAAGAGAATAAAGTAATGAATTGGACGTCGAAAAGAAAATTTTTTCGACAATACCTTGGCAGTTAACGTGGGCAAAAAGCGGTCGGATATGTTTACTTTTATTCTTTTTCACACATTTTTTTACTCGAATGCACACATGCATAATGATTATTACGAATAAGATGAGAGGGTGTAACTAACGACGGGGAAAATGGTGCGTGGGTAAAGTCAAGAAAACTTCCCCGAAAGATATAAATAGTATTTACTGCCATGAAATACATAATAGTTACAAAACTCAGTCTCCTCAACAACATAACTAGTGTCCTAATATCAACAAAGGACGAAGTCTATAAGTTAATATCCTAAAGCGAAGCGATCAGCCTCAAAAATCGAACTTAACGTTTTGCGTTACATAGTATACATTACATAGTATAAATCTCTATTGCCTATATCAATCTTCTCGCTAAAGTTTGATATGAGTAACGTAATCGAATTACTTTCTGGTGTTTCAACGGATTATGAGAAGCTTTATGAAAGTGGAAAATATACCGATATCTCGATTCATGTCGGCCGAAAGCCATGCAATAAGATATTTCTTGCTCATTCCTTGGTCCTATGCACAAGGAGCGCATATTTTGAAAACAAGCTAACCGGAAATACAGAAGCCCCTAATGGAATTCAACAAACTGCTATGGTGTTCGAAGACATGACATCTGATATTTTTGAAATTTTGCTTAGGTAAATTTGATGTGTTCGCAAGTGTCTTTGGCTGTAGTAAAACACTGTATCGTTGCGTTGTTGGTAATTTATAAAGTGAAAGTGCATTCTTGCGTCTTGATTAACACTCGCAACTACTATCCGCATTTGTAGATTTATTTACACAGGAAAAGTGTCATTCTTATCATATGAGAATATATCATGGATTGCTCTTTTGGAAGGAGCTAATTAAGCACTTTCTGTACTGCGATTGGAGATTATTTGATTAAACAACATAAGGAATGGATAAAACGAAACATTCTCACAGTCCATAACTATGCGTTGTCTACTGATTCGCTACAGAAACTTGGAGCTTATTGCTATCAGCTTATGTTATCATCTCCAGACATCGTCCTCAAGTCCAGTAATATGGCGGATTTACCAAAAGCGACCTTTATCAGTCTTCTCAAGAATGATGAGCTTCATATGGATGAAGGTGATATTTGGTTGTCAGTTGTACAATGGGGTATTAACCAAATTTCTGGACTTTCAGATAATCCAACTGATTGGCCATTTAATGATGTTAATGCCGTCAAAGACTGATAGCAGAATGTGTGCCTCACATAAGATTTTTTAATATTTCATCCGAAGAACTCAGTGAAAGGGTAATTCCCTACATTGAATTATTGTCAAGAGAGTTACGATCTGATTTACTTTGTTATCATCTACAAAATAACTATAAACCGAAAACGCAAATGTTACCACTGAGGAAAAGACTGCCCGATAACCATAGACCGAAAACGCAAATATCACCACTGAGAAAAGGACAACTACCTGGTGATGTTGATTCAGTTGTTATTAGCAAGCAACAGGCATCATGGATTCTACAGAAAATCGCAGAATCAACACAATTAGGCAAAGTTGAATAACGTGAAACTAATAGGCAAACTATTACCAATAAACTGACTTTACTTTATCGAGAAAGCAGAGACGGTCATATGACTGATAAAGTAAAAAATTTTCGGCAAATGTGTACAGATAAAGGACCGACAATTTCTGTAGGAAAGGTAAAGGAAACAGAGGAAATACTTGGTGGATATAACCCGTTATCATGGAGTACTAGTAAGAGTGGATTTCTTTCAACTCGAAAAAGCTTTATATTTTCGCTGGATAAGGATGACGTCATCGAAAAAAACATAATAAGTTTTGTTAAAGATGAACGGCGCGCCATTTATGATGTCCAAGACGATTTGCCCAATTTTGGCGGGGGTGCTTTATTATTTGGTTACTATTCCGGAAAGGGTATTTTTACTAACCCTATCGCACTTGATTCGACAAGGTATAAAAATCCAATCAGATCTACTAGTGATAGATTTACATGGATTGATTGGGAAGTGTTTTCTGTTGATAAGCTCATTGTACATTAAACAACCAGCAATGCTAGAATTCGCAGAGACTAATGCTAATTGGTTTAATTGTATTCATATCCTTGTCCGTAAAATATCTTCAAAGACAAGATGAAAATTCTTAATGGAGAAGGTATTACTGTATGTTGTCAAAGTCACCTTTTAAGAATATACCAATTCACATAATAAACTTTGTCTGATTGGCGAATATGAATTGTGCTACCAAATGTGATTGAATGATCTCATTACCTTTTTTGTTGTACAGCCGATGAGCGCTACGATAAACTGATTCCACCCTAGAAAATGTTGTACAGTCAACACTCTCTATAGTTACGCTGTCGGAAACAATGCAACTTTTGTTGAAAATGTGCTTCTAAAGAGGTTGTGACTATATAGAGGGTTTTTCCGATAAGTTCAATGGTAATTGGTTTTTATATAATGTGCTTATAGAGGGGGTGACTATAAAGAGGGTTGACAGTAATCAGTATCAAAATACCTTATTTATAAGCGCTTGAAATACAAGTTATGGTGAAGACTTTGTGGCGAAATACAAGCATGAGGTATTAGAATAAATAAATTGATAGAGGTACGAATATTTACATTCTGTAATACAGTAATAGTAACACAGTAAATTTTTGTCGTATTCCCTGCATTGTCACACCACACAATGCAGGTGATATGAGACACAAGAACGTTGTTTAAGTGAATGACTACAGTGGTTACTCTTCTCAATGGCACATAAGTTATAGAACAAAACACTTATCATACATTAGACGTACTCTATCACAAAGTGTTAACAATTACATTTATATTATAGGAAACCGAAAATTTAACCTCCACTAATTATATATCAACGATGAGCAGTACTGTAAACCAAGGCGGTTTCCCTAAACTTGTATACAAGCTGATTAAACAAGGACATAGCTCAGCAGATGCGCAAATAAAGGAATTGTTGACGGACATAGAATATCCAGAGAATCTTTACGCTCTCAAATATATTCTTAAGCATGAAGGAAAATTTGCGTCGGTAGAGGTATTAGCAGCGGCTATGGAGAGTCTGTATCCTCAAAAAATTGACAAACTTTTTACAGAAGAGACACCTATTAAATTGGAATGGCAATTGCGAACCATTATGATCATACTGGAGCTAATGTGTGAGCGCAAATTTCAATTTACATGTCAATTTCTTGACGACACTAGAAGCGCTATCTCTATGTACAAAAAGATAAACAAAAGAATCATGCAGCATGGAGGGAAAGTTTGGAAATCTAATTTGGCAGAGTTTAACGAAACGGATGAAAATATCAAAAGCTTTAAATACAATTATGATATTAAATATCTCCTCAAAATTATCAAAAATACGTTAAATAGTATTTGTGGTGATAAGAACTACCAGCAGACTAGTTTAGATCGGGCCATTGCAGCACTAAAAGCCCTACTTGTTTCTGCTCCTGCATTAGCTAAAATTGGGCTTAAAATGACTGCTGGAGTTGAAGTTCCTTTTTGTGATTTTGACTTGGAGAGAGCTTGGAATTATTTTACAGAAGCATTCCAGGTTGAATCATCAGGTAAACAATGGTACACAACTTGGAGAAGACTTATTAAACTACAAAAGACTCTTGATGGGTGGAGTCAGGGAAAAGATTGTGGCATTCCAACAGCTTTTAAAGAAAGATTATTTCTTGAATTTCTCTGGTTTCACATCAGTTTGTGTTATTCTGATAATGCAGCTGAGAACCAAGAAGTTAGTGATGTACTTTGGTTTGGCATTTTAGACCTTGTCCAACATCTTATCCAGAATACGTTTTCTGTGACTACACAAGCTATCTGCTATTATCTAACATTAGACTCACTCAACAATGCATTCAGTGAGTTTGTCCAATTTAAGTCTATTGAAGTTTTATTGAGGCTTGAAGCTAAAAATAAGGAATTGTTTGTTACAACATCTGATGATATTGCTGGCTGTGATGAGAAAGATATACCAAAACTAGTGGAAATTTACCATTACCTGAAAGAAAAATTAGAAGTTGAATCAAAACTATGTTTGAAATATTCAGCAGATAATATTAACATAGAGACAAGCAATCAGGATAAGAGAGGCAAAGGCAAAAAGAGGTGTGATGACAAAAGTCCAATTGATTATGTTACAGAAGATTTCAAATGCCCAATCACTTGTGAAGCTGTCAATGGTTTGTATCAGCTTAACTGTCAACATTCAGTTAGTCCTAGGGTTTTTTCATCTTTGGAGAAACAAGAGTGTCCATATTGTAGAACTGAAATTAGAACAAACAGTGTGTATTATTTACCTCAGCATACTATATACAATAACATTCAGTATTACATTACAGAAGATGTTTGGGATTCAACTGTCGAAAACAATACAGTTTCAGAAGTATTTGATTGGCATGACAATTTTAAAAAGCAAAAGAAAAAGAGCAGAGGGAGAAAGTATGATTCTGGTTTCACTCTGAGCACAATCTGGAAGACAATAACAGCGCCAAATGTGAATAAATTGCTTCAAAAGGCTAAAATTACATATACAAATGGTAAATTGGAAGATGCTTTAAGCATATACTCACAGATATTACAAGCTTATCCCACAAACTATATAGCTTTATATAATAGAGCATTGATTAAGCTCAATCTGGGGAATTTTCAAAAAGCTCTGTTTGATATTGAAACAGCAATTGAAGTGAATAATGTTTATGATAATACTTGGTACTTGAGTTTGCAAATGTATGTGAGTCTTCAAAATAAGAAAAAGATAAAGACTGAACAAGATATTAAGAATATTAATATTATTTATGATGAACTTCTTATACAAACAAATACATTCAATGTAATTTATGAATTTGTAAACAAACTTGAGCACTTTGATGTGAAATGGTTTACACTCCTTGTGGATAGTTACCCTGCTAGAGCAATGCATGATTTAAATGACATTGATCAATGGAAATCACTGTGTAACTGTCAGTATGGAAGAGATGATTACACCAGATGGTACAATGCTGCTGTAACTTGGTATCACAAGTATAACAATGCTCCACGTAATTACAAGAATACAAAGGCGTTTTTTGAAAAAGTTTATTATATGCATAAAAGTAAGGGTTACAATTGATTGCATAAATTTTACATATTATCATGCATACGAAATTACTTTATATTTATTATCATTATTATTATTGTTATTAGGTCATCTGAAAGCACATTTTGTGTTTGAAAGTCATATTACTATTAAAAATATCAATAATGTTGGGTCGGGGTAAGTAACTTTACTAACTATTCGTTTATCAGAATGCATTACTAACATCAATTGTTTGATAGTGATTATTGTTTGCATCTTTTTGGACCTAATAAAGTAAGTGGTTTGTTATCAATATAGTAGTCTAATGTTTGTATAATGTTGTGAATATTTAACTAATAATAATTATATATTAGTTAACAATACCCATATTCCAAGTACCTCCAAATAAATACAAACTCGGCATTTTGTTGTGGAATGAGTGGAAGTTAATGACATTAACAACTGTAGTACGTATTTGCTAAGTATTATTGATTCAGTCCTTGTTGTATTGTATGGTAATATAAAATTGATTTTTGTAGATAAAGACGTCAACTGAAGAAATACAATATAAGATAGATATTGAATGTAGAGACAGCGATGATGTTGAATACATTTTACCATGTGTGGTTAATGTTTTATCCGAAGATGATATTATTTTAGAATTTGATGTCAGTAAAAATAATGTAAGTATGGTTAGTTATTTTAATGCAAATTGTATTCGCTTTATTCTAACTTTAACTGTATTACAGTCATACATTTATCTTTTCTGGGTTTGTTTATATTCGGAGGAAAAGTTGCAAACTATGCAAAATAACTTAAAATTTAAAACGCTTTCAACCGGCGTAAAAATAATTGATTATAAACAATTTATATATAACAATCAACATTTAATAAACGTTTATTAGTATTACGTTTCTGTCATAATAATCGACAACGTAAACATTGGGTGATACATAATTTATATTCAAGTAACTCGAACCTTTACACGTTTTAGTTTGCATAATAAACATATTTAATTTCTTGCTCATTCGTGCATCTCACCTCCATCTGTAACACGGCGCGCAAATTTACACAAACACATGTTAGTAAAGGGGGTCTGGTTCATTCACCATAATCATTTGACGCCAATTGTTACAGTCATGATTTATATGTAATCATGCATTTCAGCATTTATCATAACTATCATAATAAGTAATAATCAATTAACATGTCTGTTCGATATTAAGTCTATTTGAATATTAAATTCGGATATGCGTATGTTAAGACAGATTTTACAAGAAAAATGACTATCGGGGTAATAATTGTCTTTGTTGAGAAAATGAGTACATCTCAAACGATTCCAATTTATGTATCAAATTAATGGGCAACATATTTTAGAAAATAAAATACTATCAAGCAGGAAGATTAACAGCATGTATTGTATTATGCAGAAATTATGCTTAAATCAATTAATAGTTTTCGAGGCTAATCTACAAGCTGAACGGTTACGTCTTATAGTCTCGACGCGTTTTTATACTAAACCGCCAACAAACGATTTTTTTAGTCGCATACTACTCAACCTCCAAGTAAACCATTTAAAAGTCATTCATTATTCACTATACATTTTTGTGATAAATGTTATATTAATTATCAAAGACATGCAAATCAACAAACAACACGCAGACAATTCTCACACTGTATACTATACATCTCTACCCGATAATGCATTCTCACTAGCATGACACCCGTTATTAATGACATAATTTATTAGTTGATAATTTTTATTGTCATACGTACTTGCAACTTAATTAGGATTGAGCGTAATACAAAAACCCCTGACAACAATGTTACACAGACAATCAGTTAACTAAAGTCTTATCAGCTGTCGCATTTAAAGACTTTGCATGATGAATAACACCGTCGATTTGTCCTCAGTTCTTGCAGCTGACTATGAGAAATTGTATGAAAGTGGCAAATACACAGATATTTCAATCCATACTGGAAAGGAGCCAAATAGTAAAATATTTTTCGCTCATACATTGGTACTATGTACAAGAAGCAACTTTCTTGAGAACAGTTTAACTGGAAATACAGAGACGTCTGGAGAAATTCAAAAAGCAGCCATAACATTTGAAGATGTGACCCCTGACGTTTTCGAAATATTGCTCAGGTAAAATTCATGACTGTCAAAGAGATGTATGTATGATGTGATGCTAATACTTACACCCATTGCCATTATAATTAGGTATATTTACACTGGGCGAATGTCTTATGATTCATGCAAGGATATAGGTTGGTTCAGCCTTTTGGATGGAGCTAGCAAGTTTGAATTACTTGATCTTTTCAATGCAATTGAAAGTTATTTGATTGATAAACAAAGTGAATGGATTCAACAGAATATTCTTACAGTCCACAAGTATGCTGCATCCACAGCCTCTTTGAACAAACTTCTGGCCTACTGTAATCGAGTTATGGTTTCCCACCCGGATATTATCTTTAAATCGAACGATCTTGCAACTTTACCAAAGGAGACTTTGATCACTCTGCTCAAGAATGATGAACTTGGGATGGATGAAGATGATGTTTTGATGTCAGTTGTTGAATGGGCTACTAAACAGGTGCCCGAACTAGAACTTGGAACTGATCCTGATAACTGGTCATCTAGTGACACCAACGCAATTAAAGATATCACCACAGATTGTATGCCACATGTAAGATTTTTCAGTATTTCCCCTAAAAAGGTTATTTTGTATGAGGGTTTATTACCAAAAGAGCTACGTCATGATATACTGAATTATCATATTGACAAAGATTATAAACCAAAGACTCCACTGTTACCACCAAGAACAAGGCAAGCATCAAAGGCAAGACAAGGATATGATATTGATTCACTTATCATTAATGAAAAGCAAGTAGAATGGCTCTCATCAAAGATTAAGATAGCAACAAGGCAACTTCATGGAAATAATGGTCAGGGGATAAAGCAAGATGATGCTTATATGTTTACCCTACTTTATAGACAAAGTAGAGATGGTGAGGAAGTTACAAAATTTAGGGAATTGTGCAATGGCAAAGGGCCTACAATTGCTGTTGGCAAGTTATCAGATACTGATGAAATACTTGGTGGATATAACCCACTTTCATGGGGTTCCGATAATGGTTATGCTGAAACAAATGAAAGTTTTATATTTGCATTAGATAAAAACATGGATAAGAGTATAGTGAGTTTTGTTGATAACAGTTCAAAAGCCATTTTTGATAAAAATAACTGTTTTCCTGATTTTGGAGAAAGCGATTTATGTTTTAATTACCAGTTTGCTAGGCAAGCTGCATACAAACTTCCCATAAAACCTAAAGTTTCATTTAAATGGGCTGATTGGGAGGTGTTTTCAGTTTCTAAGCTTTAATTTCTATATTGCTTTGCATGTAAGTTTTTATTTGATTCAATTAGCATGTGTTAGAATTATTTACATTGCATAATTGCACACACATGTGATTTGATTACTGATTTTACTGCCTAACAAAAAGTCGCATAAAATGATTAAAGAATAAACCTGGGCACACTGATAAGGAGGTAGTAAAAACCTAATTTTACTTTTTGTACATGTGGCATGAAATGAATGGATATCGTAATCGGCACCCATAGTGTGCTATACAGTCGAGAAAATGGAATTATAATCGATACCCATGATGCGCTTGATGCTACTAAGCGGTTTTATTCGCTCAATTGCTTTAATATTAATTATCGATAGGGTTGTTAGGAGACTTGTTCGTAATTGTTTCGTAAATTGGTAGAGAATTCCAACCAAATGTCATCCAGACGTTAGAAAAAATTCCCATTTACTAATTACATTAACGAATATTTACACATTTCTATTAAGCATAATTAGTGGTACTATATAAAGATATTAAGCAGCTCAAGTTTTCGATAACAATCATAAAGTTCTCGTATGTTTATAGTCTAAACATGATATCTTTCTAATAAAACGAGCAGTTTTTTATGCTCTGAAATAAACAATTTATTCATTCATAATTTATATTTTGGTAATCTTTTCGATAGTAATAGAGCGCAAAATTCAGTAATCCCTATAATGATTCGATACTTGTCTATCAAATATTCTGGTGGCTGTTATAATTATTATTTGTCTAGTAGATAAACGCGGTTTAAACACCGACTTGTATGTTTCTTAACAAGAGAAGCAAACGTTATTGCTCAAGGCCGACTAGTAATAGAGGATAATACCCCGTGAAAGCTTGTTAGGTTACCAACTTGTCGATTTATTTAATAATATTAGAGACGCACCATAGCCTCTATTGACACAAGTTTGTGATCAATATGTAAAGTTAACTAGTATCCATATTCACAATAATATACTAACTATGTTTTCGCTTGTTCAAGTAGTGTTTTTTTTTTCTATACTTTAGTTTGCAAGAATAAACACAACAAATTGACCAAATTGGTAAAATGCGTTGGTTTATTTTCTCATATACCGGGCAAGCCTCATTAACAAGTTTTTACCAGTATTCGATAGTGTGCGCTTTGGTTTGCTAGACCTGCTATTACAAATAGTATCAATCTTTATCTAGACAAATTTTTCTCAAACGCATTCCGAGAGTGAGTTAAGCTTCTTTGAGTACTCATACTTTACATTATTTTGACCCTACACTTTGAATATTATACATGTTGAGCACTTTTGTCGACAGCAGTGTGCAAGTAACAGGTTGTTAATTATTAGCTAGAATATTAAATATCTTTTGCTACAATAAATTGCTTACGTAGTGCACACCATCTTGACTCGTACGTTGAGTTGTAAAATTAACTTTATTATAACAATATTAATCATGTGTTGCATAATTTATATCGATAGAATTTAAACTTTTTGATGCCGTGACAGGGTTGTAAATACGTACAACGAAAATATTGTTCCTTTTCAGCGACTTCAAAGTTAATAGATTTATCGCCTCGGAGTTAACAAAGACGGAGATATATAATTGTAGTGTATTTCGTGATGGTGCGCTTTTTACTTACCGAGAAACAGCAACGTCATATGATGCATTGAGTGCTTTCTGCTATATGTGCGCTTTCGGTGACAGATATTATAGCGGTGATATTCGTAAAATTATTAGAAAGGACGACGAGTTTATGTAGAGTGTGTCTATGGTTTGTATTGGATATAATATGTTGGGTAAAGTTATATGGGATGGGTTATCAGGTTTGACGGGAAAGATTTGTTGAGCTTTGAATGTGAGGTGTGCGTCTTTGGGTAGTTTGTGATGATGGTCAATTAGAAACTCGGTCGTGGCATATTATAATAAGCAGTTACTTCTCCGAGGAGAGGATATAATGTATTAGCAAGCATAATAAGAGATTGCAATTGATTACATTTTTTATTTAATATGTGTGTCATGTATATAAGTAGCTGTTTGCTATATCGAGTAAAAAGTTAATTATTAGTAATTATAGATATTTGAACAATATTTATTCGTAGCGGCGTGAGCTACTGTATAATATTATGATGCCATGTGAACAATACAAATGAAACTCGATAAGCCGAAGTCATGCTAAGCCGAAATTGCATTAAGCCGAAGTTTTTTTGATTTCCCAAAATTTTAT
>CAJVPI010001453.1:0-12699 GCA_910592345.1 Paraglomus brasilianum
TATTATTATCACCCTTCGATTATATCCCCTATTTTACCATAAATGATATTAATCTTATTATTACACAACCTGTCTATGCATGTCTATTTTTACGTTCTGCACGATCATCGCCACATTTCCGAATATTAAAGCTTATTATAATTAGAACAAAATTAAAAGCGACTAGGCCACTAACATACCACTTGTGCAATCAGACAACGTTTAACATAAACAATCCTCCATTTGTATTTGCTGAATGCTATCTATTAACTATAAATCCAAAGTCAAAAGTTTCGATGCCCAGCCTTAATTCTATTTTGATAGTTAAGCCTATTTTCCTGCTCATGTCTATTAACGCTCTTGCCGACAATAATCCTATGTCGAGGCCTGAATTTTCGTCAAAGAATCGGTGATAAATAATCTGTTAGTGTCTGTGTGTACGTACATTCTGACTTTTATTGTAACCGTTAAGTATGGTAACTCACAATTAGACAAGTTACTGTAAAACCACACCAAATCTATAGGTTAATTATTCATTAATTGATTCATTAAAGTTGTCTTTATTATTGAGACTTTATTTCAAATCTTTTTAATCAATCGAAAGGAACAAAATATATCAAAATTCTAACGGCTAGTATAATAAATTGTCGTTGCACTTTTATGCGAGTCTATTATTAATATTAATATACTATCACTGATACGCGAGTATAATGTTTCTAATCCTATGATGCAATAGTTGTCAATGGCTGGTGTCTTCGCGACAGTTATAACTTTTGGGGTGGCGTTCATTTTGCCCAACAATTATGTAACAATTATTATTATGTAGTATTAATGATCATAAACATCGTGTCGGGCAAATAACGAGACCCTAATTTTCGTTGGTTTTATATATTTGATATATATTTAAAACTAATAACCTTGCTGATCGCGAAAGCATGTTAAAAGCGATTACCAACTGGAATATTATACGAAACAGTAAAATCCACTTTACCAAAATCTCACTTGAACATAGATGGGCTTGTATCGAAGCATTTTTCTGGAACTAGTTCGCTCTTAAGAATAATTTTGGATTAACAAATATATATATAAAGTGCTATATAACGTTGAATAGTATTCAATAAATTAAAGCCATTCACTTGGACAAGTCTGTTGTAAATGAAGTTGTTATAAATTAACTAATAATTACTCTACCATCAATAAAGGTTCACTGTTGTCAGTTAAAATTTTTTTTCTATTATACGCTTGCTCTCTATCAGCGTCACCTTCAAATAACGACAAAATGTTGGAATCAACTGTCAAAAATTAAAGACAAAGAAACGCCATGTCATTGGTGGAAGCTATTCATAGTATTGACAGTCGGAACAAGAAAAATTAAATATGAAATTGCAAAATTAAAACAATCTTGAATAAGAATTTTGTGCTGTGTATTTAAATCTGTCCTTTCCCCCCATTCCATTACTTTCAATCTTTCAGATTGTCGAAGTAATCCTGCGAGCACAAAAAGATAAACGCGCCAGCAAAATTTGGTCTTCTCGCATGTTGATACCAGAGGATGCGAGTAATCGTCCCTTTTTTGTGCAAACAAATATAAAAGCGATGATCGATTATTTACTAATCTTGTGCAAAAGGCGGCTTAAGTAACTATGAGAACAATCATAGTTGCAACAAACTTAACGCTGTTATTTGCTTCTGTAGTCTAACGCTTAATGCTATATTAAAGCTGTTGGTAGTTAATATATAAGCGGTCGACCATAAGGCGAGACTTGTCTGCATACAACGTTTATTGATGATATTTTGGGAAACAAACAAATCTATGAAACACATTTTGGTGCTTTACACACACTATCGCTATTATCGTTCAACAGCTTGTCATCCCCCTAAGCACTCTAATTAAACTTGTCAAATAAAGCAAACGACATTTACCTTTTTTTTTATAGCTTGTAATAGGATATGTGTCGTCAACATAGACCCCAATTATAGCAAGAAAACAGGCTATTTTATGCCTTTTCCGGGCAGTGTGGCAGCCCTCTTTGGTCTAAACCCACTGATAGTACGTTGTTTGCCGTGTTTATTTTTGGTAAATTTTATTTTTGTTTTTGTTTTATACAAGACCCGGTTATGATTACGACTCGTTTCTTAATTTTCGCGACAACTGAATGAATATTTTACTCTAATCTTACATGCCGGATATACAGTTTATGCTGGGGGCACTTTTTGATCTGTACGACTGTTACACCATCTTATTTTATACTAGTACCTATTCGATCCACAAACATAATTTATACTATTGTTTTCTTTGAGCAAATCTGTTGATAAATGTCCAACGGAGGGTGCATATCGCGACTATAAATTGCACTATTGACTTTTTCGTAAGGCATTGCTCATCCTTTAACTTGCTCTACGATTTTTCTCAGCCCCCTACCAACCCGCTTTTCTGCCTTTTCCAGCTCTTACTGGTTACACCTGCATATTACGGGCCATAATTGAAGTGTAACCCCTGCAGTGCGGCTGTTTGTGTGTAGCACACCAGATAATTGTTGCAAACACAGCTTTAATTGGATAGTTAGTTTATTTACAAAATCTAATAACCTAATCAATCAGGGTTGGAAGCACCTATTTTCCGCTGTACTGCCCAAAAGATGAAAGGAAGAAGGGTCGCTCCCGTAGCTCCCACGTTGTCAGCCACTCTTGCTAAATACCTTAACCCTAGAGTAGGGCCGAAGATGGCTGCAGGGTTATCATTCGAAGAGGCGTGGCAAGACGTAGTAAAAGATATAGTTGTGGCTTCTCTTTCCAGTAAACCACTAAACATCTTCGCCGCTGCGATAAATCGACTTGCAGAACTAGACGATACTGGCCGTCTACAGATTATTGATAGATGTCTTACTGTATGTCCGGTTCCTGAATCGCCGCCACCAGGTAAAGCTGCTCAAATACAAGACTTGCTAATGGGTATGCTTACGCCAGAAAGCGTACCGGAATCTGAAGGAGCGACTTCTTTCGAAATTGATGCCGAGTTTATGAACATTACAAAGTCAGTATTTGAGCACTCGCACAAAGACTGAGTAATCCAGGTAAAAAGCTTTCTACGGAAAGCAACTAAAAACATTTGTAAAAATTATATATAATAAAAATATGTTAGATACATGTGGCTGACACTATTTTGAAAACAGATAGTGGTTAACAAAAGGGAGTAGATTATTTGTTTTAAACTCGATGTTTGGGCTCTGTAAAGACATCTCTCAATAATTCTAGTTTGATGCAATTATTCAGTAGAAACCAGCTACTTTCATACACTGGTCCATTAATGCTAGAGTTTGAGTGTATGTATTAGTATGTATGTAATACTTTAAACTTTTACTCATCTTGTAAATAAACTTTTGATTCAATTAGAATCGTCAGTCCTGTTTTTAACTTGTGGCGTCGACTTAATAAGAGTGGTTTATAACATGGCAACAGATTACCTTCTTGATTAGTCAAATCTACACAGATGCAGTAAGTTTTATTTAAATATTGTTTACATTTAGTTGCCAAACAATTAAAACATTATAAAATTAGATATTCAATCAAATTATTTTCAGTGTAATGCTGTATTATGTATATTATCACTCATTATCAAATAGATAATCCAAGTGATTTGCAGATATGCTTTGTTATTCTGTTAATGGTACAGTCATATCTCAGCTATATTCCCTTCAGTTATGCAACGCCGGACGAATTTCCCCTATTCCAATTCCATATAAATAGTATCCCACTCAGATATATCCCTATCCCCAACTTTCACAATCCCCAATTTCCCAATTTTATAGTTATCTAATCTCGTTTATATCCCGTTACGCACAAAAAATTATGCCATTTCTATATATTAATATATTAATATATTTGTGCGAGATAAGTCGATCATTTGCTTCATTTGGTTAGGCGACGACGCAATAAAAATCAGGCCATAAATCAAATCGGGTCATAAATCAGGCGATAAATAAAAACTAGGCGATACTATACATTACTTAGAAATAAATGTACAGTATTAAGTATATATAATTAAGCGCTTAGATGAAGCAGTAGAAATGTCAAAACGTCAGACGTCACTAATGGAATTTATTAACCAATAAAATTAAACACAATATTATCTATTGAAATGCTATACCTCAGTTGTATCCCACCTCAGAAAAATTCTGGATCCCAAAGTGGGGATATGACTGTAAATGGTTAGATTTTGTATGTCTCTAGTACTAGCCACCACTTCATGTATTGTAAAGTCAGTATTTGAAATTTATACCTGAAGTGTCAGTTGACGTCGTTATCGTAAAGCATCTTGTGCTTTGGCGAATTCAATGAGTAAGTTAATTTACAACGCGTTTCTGGTATAATTTTGTCCATATATTGCTATAGTATAAGTGTGGTACAGTCAACCTTTATTGTTACCCCCTTTATAAGCATATTATATAAAAACCTCTTTATATTTATAAGTACACCATGTTTAAGAACCACTTGCTAGTAAACTTGTAGAAAAAAAACTTTATACGGTTACAGCCTCTTTATATGCACATTTTAACAAAAGTTGCATTGTTACCGATATAGAGAGGGTCGACTGTATTCGACAACTATTATTTCGATAAAAAAATTTTTTTTTAAAAAAAAAAGAAGCTTTTAAATATTTCGCTAACGCTTGTTGCTCCCTATTGTTGTTTTATACAGCATGCATTTTATATTTTACTCTATTGTAGTTCATTATCTCTTGTATCAGCAAGGAAAAAACTACAAAACTTACAAATTATTACCTACAAATTATTGCTGTAACAACAAAATTTTAATTCAAAAAATATAGAACGCTCTAGTGCTATAAACCTTAAAGGTACAATTAATATTAATTGGATAAAAATGATATAAAGTTTATAGTATATAATAACAATAGAAAATTTAAACCAAAAGACTTGTATATCGAGACGACCTATTTATGTAATATTTATTACTTGGATTCCGACAACTCTTTGGCGATACATGCTTATTATTAAATGTCGAAATTTGGCCACAGAGAACCAGATTAATCTGGTATAAGTTGTCTTATGGTTGTCGTTTCGGGCCTGGGCGTTACATCGCGTAAAGCATGTGAAAAAGATCAAAATACGAATTTTTTGTTGTCCTGTGTTGATATGTTGTACAAGACACTTTCCGCAAATAACTAGCAATTTGTAATTGATGTAGTTTATACTTATTAGCCCTACATATCCTTTGTCTTTATACAATTGTAAAAAAGCAGCCGGACAATTTGAGGGAGTTGGTATGATATTAATATAAAGATTTAGCAGACGCGAAAAAAGAAAACAATTTATAATACGTTTGTTATTAACTACTAACAAGCATTATTATAGTAATAGTCCAATAATAGGAAAACAAATATAAATCTCAAGGCTGGGTTTAATTCATATGCTCTCCGTTATTAACTGGCACAACAAAATAAGAAGCAGCGATTAAGCTAAAGGTAACCGAAACCGTGTAATCGAATAGGGCGGCGGACTATCACTATAGTAAGAAGCTGAAAATCAAAGGAAAAAAAAAGATTCTCATTCTTTTACTGATATTGCCATATTCAGGCACTCAACTTTAAACCTACTCCGGAAACCCTTAATAAAATCACATGCCAGATCAGCAGTGTGCGGTAATTGCAACCCAAATTTGGAAGGCTTTTTTATAATTGATAACCCACCCACGAAAGCCAACAAAAAACCATAGTTAGCCCGTTTTGTAGGTCTTGTCACGAGACTTTCGCTTGAAAATGTGTCATAACGCATATAAAAGACTGTTCTCTTATCGCCATGTAGCTTATATTCAAAAAAAACTTTCGTAATGTTGAAACCACGAGATAGCCGAAAGTTTGACATAGTATTATTCGGCGCGACTGGTTTCACTGGGAAAGAAGTGGCTGAATATCTCGCCCTCTATGGACCGCAAGTAAATACTAGTTTTATGATAATATGCGTGGCGACGATAAATCAACTTCCAATTAACCTTATTACTTGCATTACTTGCGCGAATTCATTTTATGTAAACTTCATAAACAACAATACATTTCTTCTGCATCCTTCCAAATTGATACGCTATGAAAGGGCATGAGGTGGTCCTTGGCAGGAAGATCTCTCGCGAAACTCGAAACACTAAAGAAACGTCTCGTTGATATCAGCCCGAATTCTTCAAACATTGATGTAGTTACGGCCGACGTAAATGATAAATCTTCTCTACACGACATTGTCAGAGATGCAAAAGTTGTAATCACAACCGTTGGTCCATACACAAAGTACGGAACTCCTGTCGTAGAAGCTTGTGTTCAGAATAAAACCGATTATGTCGACATTACTGGGGAAACACCATGGATCAAAAAGATTATTGAACAATTCCATATGACAGCAGAAAGTTGCGGTACGATCTTGGTTCCCAGTTGTGGATTTGACAGTGTTCCAAGTGACATTGGCACTCTTATGGTCGTTGATTTCATCAAGCAAAAGTGGGACAGGGATACTGGAGAAGTAAAGGGTACGGTAAAATGGCTTAAAGGTGGAATCAGTGGTGGCACCATCCAGAGTACATTTGCTGTGCTAGAACAACCTTGGTCTGCTATTGAGATGTTCACAGATCCATACTTTTTATCGCCAGGTAAACCAAGTCGATTCGATAACTTTTGACATCAGACATGAATTAGTATTTACTTGACATCACTTGCTATTTGTAGTTACCGGTCAGCAAGGTTTTTCTCTTCCATTATGTTACGACTCTGACTTTGGAAAATGGCAAGGACCACACTTTCTTGCAGCGAGTAATGAAAGGCTGGTTCAACGCTCATACGGGCTCAAGTCGATTGCAGGCCATTCATATGGGAAATTTTTTTCTTATCGGTAAGAGACATTACATTACTTTGTTATTAAAACCTTGAGTTTGTTAGATGGCTAATAATTTGATAAACCGTTATTTTCCCAGCGAGTACTTTTCATACCGTAATATCATAACAGCCTTACTGGCGACAATCAGCTGGTCATTTGTAAGTATGGCCTTGTTTATACCTCCCTTGCGGTGGATACTACAGAAATATGCACTACAACCAGGAAGTGGTCCAACCAAAGAACAAATTGAGAAAGGAGGATTTGAATGCCAATTCATTGGAGAAGCGTGCATTGAGGTAAGTTTAAATAAAAAGTATAGTGGTTCCATCAACCAAATCACTCTCATCTAAAATTCTTTTCCAAAGCCTTACGAAAAGCCATTGAAAGCAATGGCAAAAGTGAAGGGATTCAAAGGTATATTGCTAGAATTTCACGTGGTTAAGATGGCTTACGTCTTGCAATTAATGCTTGTTTCACTACCTTTCAGATCCCGGGTATGGTGAGACCGCCAAAATGGTTAGCGAATGTGCTCTAGCACTTGTGTATGATCGTCAGCGTATACCTGGTAAAGGAGGTATTATGACGCCATCCACGGCATTTGGTCACGTACTGGTTGAACGATTAAATGCTGCCGGAATGGAACTGTCCGTGGAAGCGCTAACCAAGTCAAAGGACGATTAGTATAGTTTAACTAATGACGGTAGATTATCGGCTTGTTGAAATATCAATTATTGCCGATTTATTATTGTTTATTTGCATTAGCTCTCATTCGAACACTGATTATTTGTAATCGTATAATATATAATATTCTCTTTCATAACTCATTAAATGGGCACGTTTGAAAGGCGTTTCCCGGTTGCAATTGTATTTTAATGTGTACATCTCATCAAATCGTAGATGAGAAGAATTTAATTATTCCATTAAACAAGTCACTGGTTGCACATGTGAATAACGCTTTTCGGGCGGCGATTGTATGCAAAATCCACTATTTACAATGTGTATTTGTTCATGTCGCGTGATCTATCGAGGAACCCTTATTGTAGACCTTATATGGGGGTGTCGAGCCAATACTCGGGGGAGAGCGGAACGAATATTGACCTTGGGATTTAGCCTTTTTCCAACGAGATCCTTGATTATCTCTACTTCGGTAAATCCGCTAATGACAATTGGTGACCTTTATGCTGGGTTTAAACGCTCACGATGCTAGGTTCGATTCTTGCGTACGCTTTCTCTGGATTTCTAATCAACCTCGAGTAAATACGTCTATTTCTCTCGGTGGATTATATCGAAAGCCTATAGGTCGGGAAACTATTCTACTACCCGCAGCGATTTAATTTTAGCACTGTCACACTAGAGTTCAATTGTAGTAATTTTCAGTCACGGAAATTGGTGACAGCACAAGATATAAACAATAGCTAAACTTAGTAATTCTCAGTCACTGAAACTGGTGACAGTACAAAATATAAACAAGAGTTAGATATAGCAATTTCCGGTCACTGATTTTGGTGACAGAAGTCTTATATAAGTAGCGCTTCTCTCATCATCAAAACCTCATGTTGTTAGTTTGTTGTTCGGTTCGATACATTGTTTGAAAATAATCAATATAATAATCCACGGATTTGTTCTTATCCAAGGAAATAAAAATATTGCGAATTCCTTTTGATACTTAATCATATACTATCCATATTTTATTATCTTTCTATAAATCAACGTTGAATATTGATACTTGCCGGGTTGACGTCTGAGATAGTTCGCTTACAGGCTATTCGCAGATACTTCGGTTAGCGATATACCCGTTGAGCAAGATACACCTGATTAAAGAGTGCACGCGAGTCGTATTGATATTCAATTGAGATTCTCCCGTTTATTCGTTTAATTAGTTATCGTTTTAAATTAGAAGTGACGAGATACCTGACTAGTCAAAACGCTAAATCGAAGTCCGCCCTGTTTAAATTAAATATAAATTATTCCCCTTCGATTCTGTGGCAATATTGTAGTTGTAACGATATTGTTATAGGTTCCCCTTACTTAGAAACGAGTATAGTTTTACTTCGTTTAGGAGTTAGTTAAGCGCGCATAATTAATTATAGTCGCTTATAAATTTGATTCAGTCGTAAAGACAAACGCTATTAGTAAGGGTAGCGATCTGAGTTAAATTTGGTAACATCCCCCTGTCGGTGAACACACCTACGCGACAGATCATTGGCTCTCCCACCCAAAGAATACACCGACCGCAACAGTCTCGATGAGATTTGCAGGATGTTAACCATGTGACATTTACAATCAGAAAATATTGCAAACATCTCATCGTGATGTCACCAACAAATTGCTAAATTTCTATTAGTATCCTGGCAATCTTGTCACGAGATTCTTATTCTGATGTCACAGAGAGATTTATAAAAACTACAGGTTTCTGTAAAGTTCAATCTCTCCTTTTACTTTTTTGGTTTTAGATAAGCAGCTTTATTTCTGAGATCACTGCTATTGGTTTCTAGATGATAAATGCTACACTCTCAGCAAGCTCTCCTAGATGCTAAACACTACATACACTAATTAAACTGAAGGCAGGCCGTTTTTAAGACAAACACATAAACTGAATAATATGCTTTGTGGATGACTAAAGGATGGCAGTAGTGGTATAATTGTAGTCTAATTAGACTACAATTATACCACTTAGTATGGACTATAACCCACCCGAGAATGACGTGCGTTTTGCTTTTTATGACACACTCGAGTGACGTGCATTTGCTTTTTACAACACCAAGATGGGATAGTTATAGTCTATATGTCGGGTGCTATATAGATTACATTTGTATCGCCGATTGAGAACTGCTGAGACATGCGCCAGTATGACGTGAGTTTTGCATTTTAGGACACGCTCGAGTGACTTTTTACGACACGCACAAAGATAGCGTATTTTGTGTATTAGGCCACATGCGATATAATGTATGCCGGTTTAGTAATCGTGGCCAATTTCCGTCATTAGCTCACATGGGCAAAAAAAATATGCTAACGGTGCATTCAGTCGCGTGTCGTCATTTGCGGGCCCGATGTGAGGGCTATACCCGAACTGGGCACGTAGTGCCCTTAGCTTTCTGGTTAATTCCTCTATGAGGACCAGAGTTGAGGCACATAGTGCCGAAATAGTATCCATGATCTTTATATGATGCATTCGAATACCGATCAAGGATGAGGCACGTAGTGCCGAATTGCTAGCTATTATAATGCACTCGAGTATCGTCCGAGAATGAGGCACGTAGTGCTGAATTGCTAGCTATTATAATGCATTCGAGTATCGATCAAGGATGAGGCACGTAGTGCCGAATCGTTATCATATCTGCTGATACTCCAAAGCATAATTTTATATATTATATATCTTTCTGTAATAATTATACTTTGGGATATCATCTTTTTTCAGTCTTTAGCTGGCTTATACCGATACCTAAATCGTACTTTTTATATATTGTGTGTGATAACCAATAAATGGATGACAGTTTTATTGTAATAGCTAGTAAGACATAGACAAGAAAGGAGGAGCTTTATTAGTATTGGTGAACTGAATAAAAAAAGTAGTCAGAATATAAAGTAAATTAATATACAGTACTATATTAATAACTTCAGTAATTAAAGATCGGTGACAAGGCATATATTACAGTTACCGAAAAGAACATTATTATTACAGAATGCGGAAGATTTCGTTAACTTATTTTTTCATCGCGAACGTTTCCTGTTCGAATTATTTCTCCAATACAAAAGGCTTTTTAATACGTCGATGTTTCTACCAACCCTATTGGTATGAAGAAATTAGTTCAGATATGATTTGAAAAGGCTTATTACTGACAATGATTTCCCTATTTTTATTCTCTTTTCTGTTACGCAGCATTATTTTATGCGAACGATCCCCTATTTGATCTATGAAGCAGAAGGATATACAGTTTATTGAGACTGTGTCCAACTCGAAATTCGATTGTAATGCTATTGCCGCGTGATTCTTGCTTCTTTTAATACCATATCTACGATTGACGTCAATTCGGGCTAACCGGTCTAATTAACAACGTGTGAATAAAACGAATCAGCCAGATTTCAATATTGACTTGGAGCAAACTCACAACCGAGGCCACTCTTAGCGGAACCTGTCTTCTAGCATATATATATATATACATAGTTTCCGTACGGAATCTGACGGAACAAATTTTTCAGAGCAGAAATTATAGAATGTATTTTATTTTCAACTTACTGTTCGACACTATTAAAAACGATTTTTTAATTTACATAAGCTGGGCAACCAAATCAATTAACATCGCATATATAGCGTGAAGTATGCTGCTAATACTATCGTAAAAAATGGTAAAGCTATAAAAAACTATATATAGGAATACCCGTATATGGAAAATTATAATTTTAATGAATATAAAAAGGCCAGCAGTTCTTGGGATGGTTGCTCAAAAACGTTCCAAGAGAAAAGTTTGCTGAGTTACGTAAAGGATTTCAAGCTCTCTCTAGATCCGAACAAGATGTATTTTTAATGGCCCAGCTGAAAGCAATGAACGGTGGAGAAATAACTGCCAGTCGACGTCTTAAAAAGAAAACACGTACTAATACGCAAACGTTTTACTACTGAGATCGCAACATGCCGCTTTGTCAGAAAACGTATCTCAATATGTTGGGAATTGGTCGCATTCATTTAGAAATCGAATAGTACGTGTTCATGGTAATATCAAACGAGCTACCGCCGTGAGGAATTTTCTCATGTATTAGAGTATATATAGAACAGCGCAGAACTCGAAATAGATATATAAGCAGTCGTAATTTCCTTAGCAAACGGTGTCTTCGGTTGAATGATTCGATCTTGAATCTGATACTATATTCCTTAATATTATTAAATCAAATAAACATAATTATCCGAACTTATATTTGTATTCTCGGATCTATATTGTGGAGCACCGATAAAGCTTGAAAACGCTTTCTTGATCGGTGTTTGATAGAATCGACCTTGTCCTCGATTTTATCGTCCCTTGACAATAAAGATTTATAATTAATTCAGATAGCGCAATTGTTAAAATAGTTTCCCAACCTATAGGCTTTCGACATAATCCCACCGAGAGAGATGGACGTATTTACTCGAGGTTAATTATAAATCCAGAGAAGGCGTACGCCAGCATCGTGAGCGTTTAAACCCAACTTAAAGGTCACCAATTGTCACAGCGGATTAACCGAAGTAGAGATAAGCTGGAAAAAGGCTAAATCCCAAGGTCAATATTTGTTTCGCTCTCCCCCGAGTATTGGTGCGCCTTATCGATTTGAAGATTATACGTTTAATATTAATACTATTGTAAAATGATCGGTAATGATCGGTAAGCGATCTACAGAAAAAAACTCCATATTAATATGTAAATGTTATAAGGGGCTTGCCCTATGTTTGTAAAACTACCGATATGACAGATTACAACATCGTCATAGCTCTTCCATCATAAACCTATTTATCATTACTAACCGGTCTCTTTGTGTTCATTGCACTGTCCATTGTACTGTCCAGTCCCTCTGATTTCGGTTCCCTTCTCGCGGAGTATGTGATATCGTTGGGGTGACAATGTTTTGCGCCAGTCTTTTGGCGGACATTGTTGACTCTTCAAGCGTACCAGATGTTATTGAAAATGTCCGATGACGCCAAGTCTAATTAAATCACGTCCAAGATAATTCCGTAAAATTATAGACGTAAGAGTGGATCAGGAGACTGCACGATGATACATTTGATATGCTCTCAAGTTAGTGAATGCTGTGTTACTCTTTCGCCTTTTAAGGCTTTCGAACCAATGAACATCACCCTTGACTGCACCATTGTACT
>CAJVPI010001454.1:0-12688 GCA_910592345.1 Paraglomus brasilianum
ATGCCTGATTCCGCACCAGAGGAATACAAGAAACTTGCCGAGCGGTGTTGTGATGCTGATCCTGATAAGCGTCCAGAAAATGCATGGACACTTTGGGATGACATTTGCGACCTTGAGAAGGACAATTCTGACATATGGAATGACGTTTATCATAATGATGTGAAACCCTTATCACGTCTCGAAAAGGAGAGTAAATATTCTAGCAAACTCTTACCTACGGGAGATCTGCCTAAACCGAGAAACAGTTACGATTTTGGCTCAGTTGCAGGTATGGTTACACGTTGGTACAAATAAAATCAATTTACAATATTAACACCGTGCATTTCTTATAATTTAGAGACTCAAACTCTTTTTTGAACAAACTTGTAATTCAACGGGCTTATTTACAGTTATACGAGTATTATTCAAAAGTCCGAATTATACGATGTGCTTCCACGTATGTCAATATGGTTGAGTCAACAAGATGCCGAAATAAAGTCGTTGCCGGGGTAGATAGATCATTTGACTATGTAAGAAAATATGATACATTGTTTATTAAAAAGTAAATTTGAGACTAATGTTTTATGCAATTGGTAATGGGTTTTGATGTAACCGTTTCCTGATAAAATACGTAGCTCGATTCGAAGCATTTCAGCAGCCGGATGATGCGTGCTTCCTGACATTGTTTTCATACCCAAAACAGTTCTTTTCCAAATGGCCCCATGCAGTCGGCCAATAAGGCCTTGATAGACGCGATAGCCACTTCATGACTAGAATGCAGACAAGAATCCTAGAGATGCGATAAAAGCAGATCCCACACCTGCTCGAATCTTCCAATTGAAGAATATCTCTTGTAAGAACTAAGACCTTAGGTCATTCCACGGTATTACGCAAGTGATGAATCATCAATCCCTCAAAGACATATCACCACTCTTTTCATCATATTACCGTATAGCCTTAACGGCATCCAACAACGGAAATAAAATTGCCATACACAAGTGTGCCCACCATATATACCAAGACGGCTTCGTTCATATCAAATAATGTTTGGTAGTCCGAGAATACTGTCTAGTTGTTTCACGATAAGAAGTGGTGCCCATGCACACTTTATTAGTCTTAGCGTGTTTATCACCTTGTATCACCACAACTTTGACCACGTTACCATGCATGGGTAAGTTCATTCACATCGTAAATCGATGAGACTTTATCCATTCTCTGTGTGTGCAAGGAATTTCTCGAGGAGTCAAAAAACTTTCCTGTCGTCCATTCATATAAGAAGTATCTCGTCAAAGATGACAACGATGAAGGCCATTCAAATACAGAATGTTGGAGGAGTTGAGGTACTCCAATATACTGACGTTCCCCGCCCGACTGTATCGCCAAATACAGTATTGGTCAAGAATCATGCAATTGGAGTTAATTTCATAGATATATACCAAAGGTAGTTTATTATATATGCCTTAAAAACAATGGGAGATTCTTCGATTAACAAGAATACTGCATTAATGTTTGTCCACAAGGACGGGCGTATATACACTGTCATTGCCCGCCATTCTGGGTAGAGAAGGTGCGGGAGTTGTCGAGCAAATAGGTGAAGGTGTAGAAAATATTGCAGCTGGAGATCGAGTCGCTTATATGGGACCTTCAAGCTATGCGGAATATACGGTGGCGAGTGCGAACCATGTATATAAACTACCTGAAAATGTGGATTTCAAACTAGGAGCTGCGGCGTTACTTCAAGTGAGTACAGGCTGTGTAAAATGTATCCCCACAACTTTTTAATATATGGACGATAATCGCACAGGGATTGACGGCTTGGACCTTAGTAACACAAGCCTATGCTATTAAGAAAGGGGATTGGGTTCTTATTCACGCAGCAGCTGGAGGTACTGGATTGCTCCTGACCCAAATTGCAAAGCATTTGGGAGCCAATGTTATAGGTACGGTGTCCACACCGGAAAAGGCTGAGCAAGCTTCTCGAGCAGGAGCCGACCATGTGATAAATTATACTACTTCTGACGTGCTTTCGGGGGTAAAAGCCCTAACGTCAAACGAAGGAGTTAATGTGGCCTATGATGGCGTCGGGAAAGACACCTTTGATACGTCACTTGCTTCACTTAGACGGCTTGGGTGGATGGTTTCCTTTGGAAATGCGTCTGGAGTCGTTCCTCCGTTTAGTCTACTGCGTCTGTCTGAAAAGAACGTGACGTTGGTAAGGCCTACTTTATTCAATTATATTGCTACAAGGGAAGAGTTTAACAAATATTGTGAGGAATTCTTTGCATTGCTTGTGGCACAGAAAGTGGATATTAAAATCCATAAAACGTACAAATTAAGTGATGTAAAACAAGCACATTCGGATCTGGAGGGGCGCAAAACATCTGGAAAATTAGTTTTGGAACCATAAGAATTTTTCCCTCATAAAGTAATAATAATAAGTTAGCGTTATTTCCAATAAATAGGGCTTTTACGTGCATATTTAATTGACTTACTCGAGCAAAAAAGAAATCGCGTTGACGGATATTAATTGCCCATCAGCTTGGGTCTGCAAGTTGCTTATCTGGTCTGGGCCTTGGAGAAATTGAAGACATTTCTTGCTGTCTAATATTAGCCTTTCCGTGACATGATGTTTTGCTAAAGAAATATTAGTATGTCTTCTTAAACCTACCGCCTGTAAGAAAATATATTTCAGACATCGTAGCGATTAGGTATGGTGCTGGGTTAGAGTAGAGAACAGCTGAACGACTGTTGTCTGTGTTTCAATTATTTCAAACATCAAGAACTCAGTTGAGTTACATGTTTTAACAGTCCGGCACAAATTGTCTAAAAAGAATTCAAGTTAACAAACACAGAATTATTGTGTCACGCGCGCGGTACGTGACCGTGTGGCTTAGCGACCAAAGTGACGTATAAATTTTTTACGCGTTTTCACTTCATTCTCCAAGCTTCCTTAATTACACAAAGTTCAATCTATTCGTCACAATGAAGCAGCATTACTCTGTGAACTATTTCTCCCGAGTAACGCCATTGGACTGGAGATTATCGCACTTTTTACATTACACAGAAAAAATGCGACCAAAGGAATTGTCAAAGCAAGAAGTAGAAGCTGATTTCATAGGAGGATTGCAGGATGTTTTAGCAAAGGAGTCCAAAAAAAGAGTGAAAATCTTTAAGACCCGAGCCGAATTGAACACTTCTGACATCACTGCGCCACGAAACCTTGCTGGCGCAAAAATATTTATTGCCAGAGACCTCTTAGGAAAGAAGAAAACAAGGGTGGGTTGTTTTGAAAATGCAATGGGAATAGGAACTTTCCACATGGTGCGGGGGACTCCATACACCTGTCGAAACCAGATTAAATTCTCTCTACTGGTGGGCCGAGTCACCAGCATTTCTCTAAGAACAAAGAAGCCACATATCCATTGCTGTATGGCGATGTTGGTTGCTTCTGCTGGCAGGTCCTACATGTGGCGTCAGTTCCATTCTCCACAAGGAGTGTCGTATGCGTGCTGGTTTCCGTGCACCCATCTATGATTCAGTCATAGGATTGTATGATATTTCACATGGGTACCACCGAGCCAGGGACAGCTCTTTGGGAACGCGCTAAAGAGCAAGGGAGCGTGCATATCCACTCTCTACGTCTTATGCCACATATGACAATCACTCTTTGTTTGCAAACTTTGTTTATATGCTATAAGTTTTTTATTTGTGTTTACATGTTTCTAATCATGTCATAATTTTCTTCACTATCAAGCGCGAGATTTCTCAAGTTGATGGTTATTGGCAACGAATCCAAGCAAGATCAGCAGTTGGTATTGCAAAAAGTCATTATAAACTTCAGAAAATTTCCAAAAAGACAGTAAATATGCTTTGTGAAAGGACGTCCAAAAAGGTATATTCTTTACTCACAACCTGCTCATCGAAACATCAACTAATTCTTTGGCTTACCTGACTTGTTGACTTATTCATTCAGCGTGCGAGAGAAGACGATAACGAAGAATTTTCAAGTGACGACGAGCTGTCGGAAGCGGAATTATCAGTATCAATTGATGACTCTATTGACGACGTCTTAGATTTGGAGCTTGACACGGACGGCGCGACAATATTTGAAAATGCAGGAACGATAGTAGACAACAAGAATGGCGAAGAGGAAATTAACAGTGAGACTGGCCAATTTGGTCCATTTCCTACAGAATCCAGTCCAATTGATATGTGGATTCTACCATCGGGAAAATCGGCTCGCGATGCAATTCGGACACCACTGTGCGGCGCTCACAAGTATTAGTGCGTAATTCTATCTATTAAGTTTATATTTGACTCTTACTATTATTTTCTGACTTCGATTTTGTATTCCTTGACCAACACTAGTCCGACCAATTTCGGGATTATAAGACTAGGTCAACGAATAGTTCGGCCTAAGATTATATCTCGCGAGGACTGGAGTTGCCTTCAAAGTTCCTTTTCATTCCCTCGAGAAGTAGCGTCTGAGAAGGCTGAAGAGATTCTTATATCGTTGGTGAAGCTTGTAAGTTTTTATCTTATTTAATGGTTAAATGACCAGTCAATAATTCGTTATTTTAACTCAGGAGCTACTCGATGATTTGGCGAAGTTTATTAATAGTATCGATATCACGAGTTTGGATACTCGTAGCAAATTTTTTGTGCAAGTTATAAAAGTATAGTGAGTACTTCTACAACTATTCATAATTTTCATAATTCATAGTCACACTCTGTGCATTTATTGTTAGTATCGACACAGTCTTTACCCCGAAGACAGCTTTACGGAGCACGCGTGCACAGGAATCAACTCTTGGATCATTGCTCCTCCATCCCATCATGAACCTAATTGCCATTTCAATAACATCTGCTGAGTATCATCCGTAAGTGTTGTTTATATCTGCTTGTTGTTTAGCAAGTAACGTTGTGATGTTTGAAATATCTTTGCTTTAAACAGTGGAGAAGTGTATTCACGTGCCAGTGCTGCTCAACGGATTCTACGTCGGCGTCCGAAACCAGAAGAAGATCGTCCGCTAGGACAAAAAGTAGATGGACTGTTTGTCTTGTGGGATGTCGAAGTAGGAGTAGTTGAAATGACAGGAGGTCCGTGGACAGTTGACTTGCCACGATACATAAAGGACCACGTCCGTGGTTTTTGGTGCACAAAAGACTTGATAAACAACATCGCAATGGAGCCTTTATTTGCCTTTGGCGACTACAGAATTATGCGCCAAACACGGTGCTTTTTCGTGCAGACTTATGGTAGGTTTTGGATTCACCAGTCAAAAAGTTGAAAATGGTATGATACATCACTAAATAAATTTTTGCGTTAGGACTCCAAATTGAGATATGGGCTATGGACTCACCAATCAAAGGTGTGTACAGGATGTATCGCCTGGGAACGACTAAGATTCCACTAGCATGGGATAATAAAAATAATTTACTTGAAATGTTACAGTTGTTCTGGGACTTACGAGTAAGATTATGTCACATACATATATGCATGTGTTTGACAAAAAACCACGCTGGCGTAACTGATTCGTTCTGTTTTCGACTATAATATTAAGAGTGGAATATCAGCAACTGCAGACACGTTGATCAAATTGAAAATATCAGCCGGTCTGGCGATGGTTAAGCGTCATGAGGACGCTGAACGTCTCAGTAACTATATCGAGAAGGATATGCAAGGGACGCCAGTGAAACCTGGCGTATCGAAGAAAGCACGAACTATCATCCCTAAGAAAGAATTTTCGTCATCTGAAAATAACTAATATGCGAACTGGCATTCAGCATGGAATGTAGTATACTTGTTGTATATAATTTTCGTCGCCATATAATTTGCATTACATAAATTATATGGCGACGCAAATTATATACAACAAGTATACTTAAATTGCGGTGTTTATAATGGTGCACAATGTAATATTGTAAATTTGCATGCTATTTGATTAAATGTTAGCCCATGGTATGAATCGCGAAATGTATTCTGCCAGAACGCGTCTACCACGAATAGCTTGCTCGGTTCTTATATGTAGTAACGTCATCAACTTTACATTTCTTTGAATAACTACTAAGACCACTTTTCATTATTATTATACAAAAGCAAGTGAGTGTGGTAAAGGGAAATTGTTCAAATATTGGTCGAGAAGTGGCAGTAAAGATGGTTATCTCTGTATTAATAAAATAATGTTAACCAAAACTAGCAGGTAAATCCGCCTCTTAACATGACGGTTTAAAAAATAATTCTTTTTTCTTGGTTCTTGAATAGATTTGGCCAAGGTTTCATAAGTAATTTTTTCTTTATCTGGAGAGTTTGGGTTTAAAAATATAAGCGCAATTTTTCTCATTGAGCTTTCTTCAAAATACTTCTAATAGTACTGTAATTCTTTGGTTCCCATGGTGGATTTAATGTAAATAAGTTTCATATTTATATTTTTATAGATGGAGGTAATCCTATATTAAAATTATTGTAATTCAAGTAAATTATAAATGTCTATCAACTTGAATGTTAATTACATTTTGGCATGATATAACTATAACTTAAAACTGTAAATTTGTATGAGTTACAACTGTGATAATCAAAAATATTATTAGTCAAATTAGTTAACTTTTAGCCACACCAGCCTCTCACTTATGTCACATAATAGAATGTTCACTTTGTCTGGTTTTGTTGCACCATGCCCCAAATAATAAAATACTAAATAAAATAAATAATAAGTAATAAGCAATAAAATTATAATGTGATCACAGTTAACATTAAGTTTGATGCACTCTTTATTCTTTTTTCACCACTCCTACCCGACCCATCTACAATAACTTAAAGCGCGCAACTTATTGCTATCAATTTGACAGCGAAAGCATCTGGAACGCAAGTTTTTGCGGACAGACAAGAGTGGTAGGCATCCTACCAACTAAGAGATGCTGATGTTGGAGACGTTGTCATGTTATGTAAAAGATTTCTAGTTCATGGTTTTTGGTCAGTTCTGCTTTATTAAGTTGAGCTTTTTTACTGACTAGAATCCTGTAGATCGTGTGGGGCAACTGACAAACATTCTTGCTAAGAAGTCCAAAGCCTTCAAAAATAAAATGAGGAGTCTTCTCAAACAACAGTACAGCTAAATATATTATAAACTCCCGTAAAGTGAGACCGCGTATATATCATAATGATATCATTATGCTAGGTAAGTGTAGTGTAAATGAATGTTAAATGTTAATAGTTATTACCATAAATATTGTTAGACAGAATGGTATATCATGACAACTTAGCCGATAAACCAGAAGCGTCCCAATCCACTGAACCAGCCAAGAACATTTTTGTGTTCGCTGAAGTGGAAATAATTAGTAACGGTAAAATCCGTTCTGCAGACGTTCTCGGAAAAAATGATAAATGTTTATTACAACCCTTAACGTTAGGCCAAAGACGCGTAATAAATTAATATTCTACCGTATTATACGGATATCGAATCACTAAAAAGTTACGAGCAAAAATAAAGTAATGCCCAAGTGACGTCAATTATTCACTTTGTTACAACATTCCCTATATGAAATATTGAATCCTTCGTCATCTATGGACAATTTACGTATTAGAAAACTTGTCTTATATTAATATTAATTCTTGTTTGGCTCATGTAGTCGGCAAACACATCCCAACTAGGATCATCTTCATCTTTCTCAAGATAAAAAGGTAGGGTGCCTTCAAGTATACGCGGCACACCTATCAACAACATACGCATATTAACCACAGTCAAATTAAATCAATATTATCCCATCAGTCAAAAAAAAACAAAAACAACAAACTAACCATGAAACGATGACCGACAGGGACCACACATTATAGAAATATCACCACTATGTAAATACATGGCTTTTGGAGGAGAATCCCTTGTTGGGCCACCGATGAGAAATATACATGTATGACCAAAACTAAAAGAATTGGTGAGAAAGTAAATGGTTGATCGCTTAGACCCGAGGAACAATAAATAAACCCAAACTACCATTGCCACCACCTAGAAACCAAACACACCTAAAAGACACCAACGGTGCATCCATATTGACTTCACTTTTATCTACGTGCGCCATAAGATTATCTTTCAATTGGTAATAGTTCACCAATCCTGCCTCAGCTTTCCAGTCGCTTGCTTTGTACTCGTTCACAAATCCTCCATCCGGTATCCCAACTCCTTCGATCGCCTTCACCACTGCATTGGACAATCCGGCAATAATCGAGGGGAACGGAAATCGATGGTCGAAATGGTAGGTTTTCGTGGGCCAGTTATACTGATAGCCGATAGTCATCCAACGTAACTTGCGAATTAGCTTGTCTGGTGGGAGAATGGGGGACGGTGGAGGAGAGGGCTTACGAGTCGATCGAGGTGAAGAGGATGCAGTGGTCGAGATATCAGAAATTGGCAAGTGCAACGAGCTTTCGCTATCAGAGGACATGTTATTACTCGAGGCTGGATATTGGGATAAAGTATCTGAAGCATCAGCATGTGCTTTAATGGGAATTCGACATTCTTCGTTATCAGGGTCTAGTTCCTTTCTGAATATTCGTTCGTGGAGTGACCATAGCCCATCTTTGGGTAGTATATAATGCACATCGAGGTTACCGATGTTAGGGTATTTGGCAAAGTCGCGTAGACAACACTCGATGATTTGTTTTTGGGTACTTGGTGGAAAGGCATTTCGAATAAAGATAAATCCTGATCAGATTTTTTTTTTCCAGCGAATTTTTTTCGTGAGAATATTCTAAAATTATTGTCTTAATATGATTTGACAAGCTACATCGGGAAGAAATGAATATCAATGGTACCTGGAATGCTCTTTAATAAATAGGCTTTCTGGCTTTTCTCAAAAAATAACTTGTTTTCATTTCCAAGATCACAACTCAACTCTATTTCAACAATCTCTCTTCTAATCTCTTCACTACAATTTTCTGCATTATCAAAATCAATGACATTGGTGAAATCAGGCGGAGGACATTTCGATTTGAAATTTCGTTCTGCATCGCGAAAAGCTGTCTTGGTAGCAAATGAGGATTTGTCAAGGCGCGATTGTAGCTGTTTTCGTGCAAGCTTTTCTTGTCTCTTGGATTTGTATTGTTTTGTAGGATTCATGGATTAATTTAGTTAAAAAAATGTGCAACAGACTTTTTTATTAATGTCACGTGTATGTAATATCAATATTCGGGAAAAGGTTCGAGTCTACAGACAAGGAGAAAAAAAAAGTTGCAAGACAAAATGACTTCAGATGTACAGATCAAACTACGAGCATTTGTTGAAATGCTTCTTGCCTACTTGAAGCAAATGAATACTCCGCCAACATTGAAAACTGCAGATGTAGACTATAAAATGGTGAAGGAAGAACTCTCCAAGTTGGGTACTATATTAATGGACAACGCAACGAGGGTAACCCTCTTCATCGTTAGCATCCTCTAGACTGCCTTAACAAGCGTGCTCAATACATTATTTTTACATCACTTTCCATATAGTTTACTATATCCTGTAAACCACCCTGTTCAACGGACGCAGCTCTATTAACAATCGACAACATGGCCAACACATTGTTTCGAATAACTGGCAATGTTGAATCGCTTCCTCTATCTTCGGGTAAGACATTGATATCCGAAGTACGATCTTGTACTGCAGAGATCTTGTTATCATCGGCGGCATTGGCCAATGGCTTCCTGGAAACACCTGTTCAATTGGAAGCGACTCGTCATGGAGGATACTTGGTTTCTACTGGCCTTGTCTGGCAAGCGTGTGAAGTGTTTAAGAAGCTGCCTGGAGATAATAAGGAAGCAGTTACGAAAAAGTGGAGGCATACATGTGAACTTGTGGATGATGCTTTCAAGGAGCTTAGTGAATTGTTACTACAAGAAGGGGAAGAGGAAGAAGAAAAAGAAGAAAGAACTGACGAGACCGATGAGGATGATGAGTGGAGTGCAGCTGAATCAAAGATGACAGAGTCGGAGAAAAAAGTGACAGGATCGTGTATAATATTGGTTAAACTGACAAAAATGTTGTTGAAGAAAACTCTCCAGAGATGTATACAATCTATAGAGATCAATAGTGAGAACAATTTGTGGTTAGATGATATTTTGGAAAAAGGGACAGCTATTGTCACTTGTATTGATGACCTCGGTTGCAATTTGTACCCTCCCCAGAATTATCAGAATGTAATTGCATATGCAAGAGATTTCAGCTTGATGTCAAAAGAACTGATAAAACTTGCAAAACTACATGCAACAGAAGAGCATATGGTGTGGTTTAACACGTGCGAAGAACAGTTTTCAAAGACATTGGATGCAATAATAGCAGAAGCTCGGCCAAGACAATAAACTTGACCATAGTTTGAGATAAGATATTGATATTGGTATTACATTGTCATAGTTTATAGTCACGTGTCACCCAAAGTTTGTCCCATGTACAGACATAAATAATAATTCAATCTCTAAATATAAAGCTTATTTGACAACGGGCCAATATGTATTTAAATGAATTTCTCATCCGAGCCCGACTATTTCCTAATCCATTCGTAATATCTATATTTCAGCTCACCCACAAAGTCATCAAATCCCCTTTCTTCATCACACCTAACGGTTACAAATCCATTCTCCGACATGCTCTCTTCGAACAATTCAACTTCCTTCGAATGTGTAGGTCTCAACGGTATTAACAGATAAAAAACACCGTCCCGTTTCAGATAACGATCAATCACCCTTGGCAACCATTGAGTATGTACAATCTCGTAGACTATATCGGCACCTATAATAATATCAAAAGTCTCGTCAATTGCTTTATCAGCACCTTCGGCAATCTCTTGCCAATCAAGCCGGTGAAGAAGAATCTCAGACTGCAAGGATTGCACAAGTTGAATATTGTAAGCTGCATTAGAGAGAACTTGAGGATGATAGTCGGTCAATACCACCCTTGGGCAACCAAGCGTTGCGCACGCAAGACCAACAAGGCCGGTTCCGGTACCGAGTTCCATTGCCGAGCGAGAACGAAGAGAGGTTAAAGGTATCGAGGAACCGGATGAAATGAGTCTATGAGTACAATAAATGTATTAAGATTGCGCGGATAAAATTATAAACAAGGCAGATACTTGGGTGTGATCTACTTTGCTAAGAGATAGGCAGATCCCCATGTTTTGAAGCCAACATTATCATCAACAAAGGTCGAGTCGCGAATGCGTAGAGTTATCGACGGTGTCGAGTCTAATGGTGTCGCAAAGTGCCACTCCCTAATAATCGCGCCAGTAGCTAAAATAATTGACCAAGAAACAACAAGTGAATTCTAACGTGCTTGACGTCGTTTGCTTGTTTGATACATTTCATTCTTACCAACTTTTCCGCAACAAGCTGCAAGGCACTTTGCAGCCCTCTCTAAAACCTCTTCCCTTTCATTGTCTTCTATCCATTCTAATGAAGATGCAACAACCTTTGTCAACCATTCGACTCCCTCCTTCCTATTTACTGCAGCACTCTCTTTCTCTGTTTCTTCTATGGCTAGTCCCGTGTCCCATAACACTGTTCTTTGCGTTTCGAGAAAACACTGCTCGAGCTTGTTTAAAATTTGACAGAGTTGAGCGAATGATGGCTTATCTCTGCGGAGGACAGGAAAGAATAAATTACACAAAGGGGAGAAAGAAGTAGTAGGCGGTGGTGACAGAGGAGTGGAGGAAATCTGAGGAATTGAGGAGTCGTCCAGCATATCACAGAAAGTGAGAAGTCACAGAAAGTGGACCCGCTAATTTTGGATAATCCAATGCAAATCATACAAGATGTCAAATTCTAATCAGGCCATCCATATCCTGCTAACACAGTCTTTGGCACGTGTTTGACCGGATTTTTTTATATTTTGTAGCGACATTATTACTGATAGTGTCTAACGCACTTTACAATTTTGAAAACGTCACACCGTACATAAGGGAATTTTTCACAAATTCTTTGGATACGTTCATGAAATCGCACTTTCGAGTGTGAGTCATCTCTATAAATGCGGCCAGTATAATTTCCTTTAATAATTTCAAAACCTTCCCATCGCGAGCAATCCATGAATCTCTCCAAATTGCCTAATTGGCTCTCTTTTTACCTGTTGCTGCTCTTCCCACCAGATTTGGTAACATTTTGAGTTACTAAATTTGGTAGGGGCGTTACACACGTATCGGTATATTAGTGTTAACGTTGAGAATGCTCTCTCCGTGGTTGTACTTGAAAACTTATTCAAACAATGTCATTAGATCCAGGGGTTAATAACCCAGCAATTGACAATTTGGTCCAATCCTCCTTGGAAAGTGATATTAGATACTTCAGACTTGAATGGATTCCTTGCTCCGAAATTACCGACATAACGTCAAGTCCAATGGACAACGTCTACTACGCTATTCTCAAGCGAACACGGAGTGATGGTAGAGTTGATGAAACGATGATAATGTTACTATTACTTGAAGAATGTATACCAGCAGTTGTGAGTGAGTTTGCTAGGATATACTCACTTCCAACACACAAGTACAGGAATTATATCAGATATAGACGATATAGACGATATTCCTACTGGCTTAGTCGTCGCAACACATTCATAAGGGGTTTTACCAAATATGACGATAATTATTACATGGTTGCTTGGCGTGACTTTTACCATTGTTACTCTCGATATGGATTCTGCGCTGCATGTGGAATACTCCGATGTAGTCCTGTGTGGTGCATTTG
>CAJVPI010001455.1:0-12683 GCA_910592345.1 Paraglomus brasilianum
CGCTTTACCGAATTCCTCGTTATACCGAATCATAGATGACCTCCCCGTGCCTTCGGTATAACGGGGTTCGACTGTATTGGTTTCAGGGTTATTATTGCACCGCTGAAAAATTGCGCAATGCGAGTAATAGTAAGAAAGCCGGAAATAATTCGTACGGTAATTAATATATTAAATAATACTATAACTCGTTCAATTGGAATGGCTCCTATTTATTGAAGCTGTAAAAAAGGAAACATGTCTATGTTAAATTCTCTAAACCACGTAATGGTCCTATAGGGTCTAACTCACAACAATTTAAAAGATACCTACTCAAACCCGGAGTCCGCAAGTTTATCATATCAAAAAATCGCTGAGTACGACATGTAATAAGCGGTGCAAAAAACGAGTTGCTTTTCAATCATAGGATTCAAGAAACGAACCAATCATTATAAATTCATTGTCAAGATAAAATTATTATTGTCGGTTAGTCAAAAATCTTCGGCTTTCCTATAACATAAAATTTTCGACTTACGCTGTAATAGAAATCAGAAAAACTTTAGCTTAAAGCAAATTCCACGATTGTCTCTACCCAGACCATGAAGTAATATTCGTACTACTTATTTTATATCCTTCGATTTTTGCATACTAGCTCTGCAACCAACCTGTTGCGTTTTACCACGATGAAAGGCTTTATTCTGTATACTGTATTATTGGTAATGAGTGATATAGTAACTTTAAGGCTGTCTCTTTACCCAATGTCTTATTACTATTACTAACACACAATATTAACTAGTAACAACACTAATACACGACCTCGATCATTCTTCGATGTCGTTTTAGAGTCGTAGCTCCACCATGTTTGTTGAGTTTGTTACTGAGGATAATAGGTAAAAGAAAAGACTATTAGGCTATTAATATTGATTTATACAAGTGTCTAGCCGCTTTCACGGCAGTAGGAAACTGTGCACATTGCGATGAGGAAACTAAAGGTTGTCGGGTGAAACTTTGTCAACAAATTCTTTTCGAAAAACTCCAGTTTATTGCAAAACGCAAACTTGTTTGAAAAAGTAAGTCGTGGTTGTAGAATAGGAACACCAATGAGAATTCAGAAAGTTGTCGACGGAGTCAGCATAACTATAGTTACAAAGACATTTAAAATATCAAGTCACGTGATAAGTTCTTTAATTTTTATACTAATCATATAAAAGTAACCCAAGCTAAAAATGCTTATTATTGTAGCTTTTCGTGCAAACCATAAAAATTCGGTCTTTAGAAATGTAATTTTTGGGGGAAGTAGTCATACCAAGTGATCAGCACATACCCGAAAGTTGATCTTTTCACGTGATACATATCACGATAAAAATTTTGTCACACGCGTCTAACAACCTCCGCGTCTTTACAAAATCATGAATCTCTACGATGTATCGCATACTTCGAACAACACATTATCGAGTCTCCCAATACTCGATCAAACAGAATACATAGACATTGTTAAAAGTGTGCAAATAAAACACAAGGCAGAAAGGAATTTACTGGTTCAGCTCCACCAACGCCAGTTTCCCCAATGGTATTTTGAATTGACGAATGGATTCAACCTAGTCTTTTACGGATATGGTTCGAAACGACAACTGCTCACATTGTTCGCAAAAACGGTACTTAAAGACAAACCACTACTCGTCGTCAATGGCTGTTTTCCATCTGTATCTCTAAAGAATATTCTTGCAAACATTCTGGACAGTATCATAAAAGAGTCGCATGGAACGTCTGGATCGGTCGAAGATCATACCAGTTTTATATTTGACTACTTTTGTCGAGCAGATAGGGCGATAGATCGATTATACATCCTAATTTTCAACATAGACGGTGTTAATCTACGCTCAGAACGTACGCAGACCTGTTTGAGTATACTTGCGTCGAATCCCAATATCCACCTTGTAGCTTCGGTTGACCATATTAACGCTGGACTGTTATATGATAATGTTCGCGCCTCTAGATTTAATTGGGTATGGCATGATATTACGACATATGAGCCATATATTGCAGAAACTAGTTTTGAAAATTCGATTATGATTAGAAGGGAGAAAGCCTTAGGGATAAGAGGAATAGAGCATGTATTGGGTAGTCTGACCGAGAATGCGCGTGGGATATTCAAGATATTATGTGAACATCAGATTGCTGGTATAAGCACTTCTACCGCTAATAATGACGGTCATGGCACAAGTGGGAAAAATCACGGTGTTAAACCAGAGGATGTGGGCGTGGCATATGGTGTGCTGTATAAGAAATGTCGTGAGGCATGGCTTGTTAGTAATGATCTGACGTTTAAGACTCAGTTAACAGAGTTTCGTGATCATCAGATTATTCAATCTAGGAGGATGGCTGATGGGACAGAAATACTTTATATTCCACTTAGTAAAGATCAATTAATAAATATTCTTGACAACTTAGAGTTCTAAAAAACACGCTATTAAGTGGACATTTTAGAACGTGATTGCGTTCATTTCAGCGTCAATTCGTGGAGCTTTATCTCAAGTAATATGTGATCGTTACAATTGTTTTAGGATGCGACCAGCTATTATTACGATTAAGTTAATATTTATTATAACCTTTCCCCCAAAAATTACAGAATAACTGCTCTCTTCAGTATAGCATGGTCCAAATTCAATGTTACAATTCGTCGTCTTTGATGGGGTTTTTTGTTATGCCAAGCAAGGGAGAGAAGGGGGAGTAAATAAGGTGAAGAAATTATTGTGGATGTTATATAATTGTCAGGCCTCCAACTTCTAAATTTGCTCCCGTCACTTAAAAATCTTCACCTTCGTTAGAAAAATGCTGTATATACGTGACAACTAATCAAAGAATGATGAGAATTAAGAATTATGTACGGGCAAGGATATATGGGATGTGATTGAGACAATTAACGCTACTTACTGGTTCCGTATACAAGAAGTCCCCCGGCAGTGCTCATTACCATAGCAGAATACGTTATCTTTGAGAATTATTAAACAATTATTAGGTAATTCTTGTTATATGATACGTTAGATACATTAGTAATATGGGCTACTACGTACCACGGACGCATGAGCAAGCACAATTGGTAAACCTAAAGAATGCATTACAGGCGAGTGAACGAACAGGTCATCACACGCAACGTAGTTCAATGAAATAGAAAATCGCTTACCAAATCCCGTAACAAGAAAAACAGCAGTCAAGAACTGTCCAAAATCTTTGAACCCACTACAAATGCATAGAAAAATGCTTTACGAATTGCCCATATCATAGCAAGCATTGAAAAAGAGGCATTTTCAAAGATCAGTAAAAGCGTTTGCTCAGACCTTGTCCTGTCAGTCGAATAGTCGTCATTATTCGCACATCTCGAAAAGATCGCATTAGGTAATAGAGCCAGCAAGTAAATAGCCACTGCAAAAGGTTCAAAAAATAGTATCAGCCTCGTTTCCTTTTCGATAAACAGAGTAGTAGGCTCAATACAGACCAACAAACATAGGCCACCAATTCCTGTAGAGTTACAAACAAATAGAAAGCAGTTCAGATTTAAGATGAAAGCTTTCGGCGAATTCAACACAAAGGAACAAACGTGAAATTACATACTCAAATAGTGCACCAGACAAGATTTCCAATAAAAATCCACCTGCAAGCACGAAAGCTAATATGATGATGCTGTGCAGAGAAAAACGTACACATGAGGTATGAGAAATTAATGTTTTGAGCAAATAGCCTGTGATCGCACTCTATCCCAGTCTCGCATAGCCATCTTGTAGCGCTGATCTACTTTGCGACAATGACTCGGCATACTTACGCTAGTGCACACAGAAAAGAAGCGAGAAAATACAATAGTTAATAGTTATAGACGTAATAAACAAAACAAAGTTAGATGCAATACTGTTTACTTTTTAAGCCTGACATGCTTGCTAGGTTGTGATCGTCGGATAAAGTATTGAAGTTAAGCGAAGCACTACCAAGACAACAGCGGAGGTTCACACATTCTTTTACAAGTTACACTAGTCGCACAGAGTGCTAATAACAGTGTCACAAACCTAAAATCTGCTGATCGTTATAACAATTAAACTCCCAATTGATGTTCGTATTAGTATAATAACACAAATAATAAATGAAGCTTATCATGTGTTATTTTAGAAAGATAAACCTTTAAAATCTCCTTAGGAAGCGCCAATCAAAAGCGGCTGAAATTGTATTGTGACCAAACTGGTAATGAAAAACATGCAAATATCAAATATTGCCCCTTTGCTTCTTTGCTTCGGGCGTCGCGGATATCGGTTGCAACGGAGGCGACGGGTGGTGGTGGTCTCGGCGGAGATAAGTTATCAAAGCTTATCGTACCGTTGCGACATTAAAAGTATCTCGATTAACTTAATACCTGTTACTATTATAATACAATAAACAATCAGTGGAGTTGACATACCCGAAGGAAAGCAAGTCAAAATAAAGCAAAGTAGGTTATCCAAATTGAAAAACGTTGCGAGTAGCAAACTTGTTGAAAAAAAAAAGTTCAGAGTTGCATCGTAGAACATAGAGTATGTGATCCATAGAAGAACAGCTTATCAATACCATAAACATCGTTGACGTGTTGTATTTTTTAATTGGCCTATAACGTCTTTGTATTTTTGCTATTTGAGGTTAGGAAACACATGTATGAGTTCAGACTCGTGGTAATCATTGGCATAAGCAGGAATATTACCCATCCATTTTTACCTTTTTAATGCTTTTACAAGTTCTAATTCTGAAGTCACAAATGTCCAGAGTGTTTTGGAACTTTGCATAATAATAGTTTCTTGTAATAGTAACATTTTACCCAGTTAGTTTAACGTTTCTTGGTCAACAGTATTGATATCATTAGGTAAGTGTTCTTTGGTAGAGAAGTTTGTATATAATAATAACTCACTTCATTTCTTAACTTCATGCAATAATAAAACTGCCAGCTGTGCACATTTATGTGGAAGATACACATCTTATTCCAATACTACATACAAGAAAACCTGACTGCATGGGATTAGTATTAGAAAAAGATTGGGGATTAGATCCTCTCAATGTTGAAATCATCTTCAAAATCGAACCAAAGTGAGCAACATGCTTCTCTGATAAAATATGGGTAATAATATTATTATTATGGCATTTGCAGAGAAACTGTTACAGCTGTAACCACTGGTGTATGCTGTGCTCACAGATTGTCATCATATTCAGATATTTGAAATAACTAGAGAGACCCATTCTAATTACGGTCAAGTATAGATACACAAGCCAAGAATACTAATAGATTTTTACTCTGTTTTCTTAAATTTTCAATCTCTCCATCTTTTTCTTCAATTATTTCTTGCTTTTCTAATAATAATTCTGATTGACTTTCCAGTTTTTCATTTAAGGGATTAATATGGTTTGTAAAGCATCAATCTTCACAAACTCCAATAGCATCTAAATGACAATTAGCATTTTCTTTTTCTATTTCAACATACTTTGCAAATTCTCAATATGGGTTTCCAAATTTTTGATTTCTTTTTTATTTTTTTCAAAATCCTTAATAGCATGTTCAATATGTTTAGTTGTTAGAAAAACATCTTCTGAGAGGTAAGATTATCAAACCCAGCTTGGAGATATTCATAATCACCAATTTTGGCTGGGATTTCTTGTATTTTGCCTTTTTTTTTCTTCAAATTTGGCAGCTAGTTTTAAAAATCGGGATTTATCCAGTTTTTTCTGTAATGTTTTTAATTATTTTGTTTGTTTATTCTTTTAATATACTTACAATCCTTATTTATGAGGACATATTAAGTATATAATTATTTTAGTAAAAAATTTTTTTACTTCAAATTTTAAAGCATAAAAAGTCGTTGAAAATTTAGACTGACAACCTAACGAGAACAAGGACAATTAATGATAGACAAAGTAAGAAGGAAATTTTATTCGAAATGTTTTATTCGTTGCCAGTATAATTTGGTCTTGGACAAGTAATATCTTTGAATTCATCTCTAACAAATGGGATATTATGATAAAGATATTCTTGCCTTTTGTAATCCAAAGGAGAAGGTATTAGGACTAGGATGGAAAAGGATTTGATTTCTTGGTAATTTCTGAAACATTTGCTTTTCTGGCTTTCAACAAATTAAATTCTGTATGAGCACCATTAGCAACCAGCTGAGCACTCTGACAACTCCAGGTCGAGCTGCTTCAAAAAAAAAAATGCTGTGATATTTTTGTAAAACATTCAATTTCTTAAAGAAAATTCCTAATACGGAATTAAGATCTAAGTATTGAAACCCTTTTCCGTTATCGTAACGCTGAGCTTTATTTAATCCAGTTGTACTCGATTTTTTCACAACTTCAACAATATCGTCTAACAATTTACCGTCAATCCAAAACTACCATCACACTTGAATTTAGTATTCCAGATATCATAAAATTTAATTCGATACTTTCATAATATCCGTAAATTACACCAAATACAGACAAAATCAAATGATAGCATTGTTTTTGTTCTGACTACCCGCGTTGTCATAAGTAATCTTTAAATGTTTTTCACCTTTATTTAATCGTTTAATTCCAGACTCAGTTATCAGTGTGCCATTAGGTCTTTTGCCGATAATTTCGCCTTCATCGAGAACGTAATTAATTTGTTCGCGTACCGCTTCATCTTGTATACCAAATAGATGCACTTTACGTGGACTAAGATAATAAATTTTACTTACCTGTTGATCGGAATGGGGCACGTAAATGTTTTGTGCCCAATTGTAACTGTAATGAGCAACCGCGTCAACACTACAATAATCAGCCTTACTTTCCGTCACTAGATAACTCTCGTCTACTGATTGTCTCTGTTGTTCTGCGAATTTCGTATTTTTGTTGTAATAATTTCTTTCTAATTTAGCTCTAACTAAATGTTTTTCAATAAATCTTTCGCTTTTTCTTCCTTACGAGCATTATACTGTAAGCCGTTCCGAAAATGTTGACAAGTATCGCACAAATCCGTTCTTGGACTCATAATTTGAATATAAGGCGTTAATTGGTGCCATAACTTACGGAATGCATCATATTTTAACAATTTCAGTGTGCTATCGTCTTCGAGACCTGCAATAAAATCACGATAGACGGATTTATAACTCGTTTTGGTAAAAGTGCAAGTGATTGAGTATTTTGATTGACGTTTCTACCAGGACTTGGTAATCCATGAATTTCCGCATAATTTTCGAGAAAATTCTTCACGGCAGTAGCAACAGTTATATCAATAGTTATTTTAGTTTTCCATCGCGGCACTCGTTTTATGTTACTACCATGTTCAGCTGAAAAGCAAGTTTAATTAACAGATTAACGAATTAATACAAGTCCACAACCACATATGAAAAAAATTTTTTGTATTGAATGTATTAAAAATTAATGAAATATTGGTCGTTGCAGTTTATTAACTGGAAGTAAAAAATTTATTGATATCTGAAAAATATAGTGCTGATGCCCATTACATAATATCACTTCCAACAAAGTTTATGCATACATTGACGAAAAAGAAGGAATATTTCTGACAATTTCTGAAGCAACTCCAACTTTATGGTGCCAGATTTCTTCCTTTGACATAACATCATATACATCTTCAATCCGAGCAATGTCATCTTCACTTCTATCAGGTAACAAAGTATTTAACTTGACACGTTTGGCAGCCGGAATGATGATTGATGTATTCTCCTGATTTGCTTTGGGTTTGTCTCTTAAGAGTTCACTTAATACTTGAATTGCAACATTCCGACTTGGTGCGTTCCAACTCTTTATTGTCCTATCATCTTCCAACCAGAAAATTTGCCAATCATCCATGAGGTCTGATATGATTCCAAAAACGATCCTACTTTTGGGGGTAATCAAATCAGCAATTACCATTTCTAAAATGACTTGCATCACATGATTCCTCTCGATCTTTTTTTTCAACTCCAGAACTGCATAAATACTTTCAGGAATCAAACGACTTGCAACATCATAGTTATTCACAACCACTACATCAGTTCCACCATGAACATTAAAGGGTAACCTGGAGTCCTTATACACGTCTAGTAAGCTGTGGTTATCCCCAACATCATACCAAATACGGCCATCAGTCAAAGGAATGTATTTGTTTAACCATTCCAAATATTCATCTTTATGCACTGGTTCTGACTTATCCTTCCATTCGAAAGCTGGTGGTGATGCATTACTATCAATGGGGATATTGTCGAAGTAAACATTTTCAATGTCGAGATTAAGATGGTTTTTTAAAAGTTGAAAGTTCCCTGTATTGAGTTTAGAGATGGATATAGTCTCAATAGTTGGTTGAGTAAGTTTACTATGCATTTCATGAATTTCGGTGATTACATCTTGTGAAAGGTAGGGGGATGCTTGATTAATTGATTAGGAGAATAAGAGAATGTGGAAAGAAGTAAAAAGCCAAAGTTAGTCAAAGTCGCAAATAGCATACTTGACGCTCCAATAAACAGATGATTGCATTATTCGCTCACTAATTACCTTGCTCTTCGCCACCCTTAATCGTGTCAATCAACCCTGTGATTGTTTCTGCTGGACCACCAGGAAGATTGTAAGGTGGAGATATAAGTTTTTCTGCAGTTAAGCGAAGGAAAGCTTGACCGGAAACTCTGTTGTCCTTGATTATCTTAATGTCGTCGTTATTTAGAAATAGCTCATCTTTCTTTTTTTCAAGAAATTCAAGAACTTGTTGCAGACTCCATTTCTTGATTTTTTCAACACTCACAACATCCATGGAAACTATTGTTTTTACCAAAGACAATGAGCAGTTCCTCCATAAACAATACTTGCAATACAATAATTACCAGTAGACTGTTCCCTTAGCAAGGGAGTTTCTTCGGATGTTTGCCCTTTCCCAGATGTACCAATATCTGGTGGTCGAACGTTTTTTTCTTTTTTAGACGCATCAGCATCTGATGCTTTGCCACCTATTTTTTCACCAATGATAATAAGTAATTTCTCACAAATAATACTCATAATACGTTCACTTTTACCTGTAGACTGGCTAGTAGAAGGTACAGTTTTTTTAGTTTTTTTTCCTTTTCTTGTCATTGTTCAGGAAAGTGACACGGTACAACCTTCAGATGCATATCACGTTAAAAAGATAATATCATGTGATTTATAACCAATCAAATTTTTTGATACGAATCGGTAATTGGATCGAAGATTATTTTTCCACAATAGGCTATTCATATGTGATTAATTTACTAATGTCGTACTATATAATCACAGTATTGAGTTGTGGTAGAATCATAGTACCGTCGACCTCCCATACAGTCACCTCCCATACAGTCACCTCCCATACAGTCACATTTGCTTACAGTCACACATTTGTTCATTCCCGAATTTTTTCATAGTGATTTCCTCCCATAGAGTCACATTCATAATGTTAATCGCAATCACACGATTTTGGATTCCCATCATAATGAGAACAATAGGAAATCCCCCCATACAGTCACATAGATTTGTGTAACAATTTTGGCTAATGTGTTACATCCTAGAAAGGTAACGCTAGTGCCTTATAACGCCTGCATTAGATAATTTTGGCGTAGCAAGGTAACAGTTAACACCGCCCACAACGCCTTTTGAACTTTGTTACATATATTAATGTAATGGGGGTAAAGGGCCATGATTTTTTATATAAACAGCGAAGCAATGATAAACATCGCATAAATTTTCCAATGTCCTTACAACGTCAACCGAAGAAAAGAGCTCAATTGAGTATTGATAATAAACGCAAAATTTGTGAATATGCGAGGCAACATCCTACTGACATTGCCCACTATTTCAAGATTTTATCGAATAAAGAGAAATGGCTTAATACACCGACGACAAAACGAAATTCTAGCATATTTCGTCAACGTTTCGTTAAATATCCTAACTTAGATAAAGCTATGGAGTTGTGGGTAAGCCAAGCAGTTGCAGGAGGCTTACCTTGTACCAAGCTAATATTAAATAAATATTCAATAGAATACTAAATATTCGAAAAAATTTTACATTATGTTTATAGATCACATGACTACAGTCGACCTCCCATACAGTCACCCCTCCTTATAGTCACTGGTTTTGGTTATTCCCGAGGGTGTGACTGTATTAGTATGGGAGGTCGACTGTATAATTTTTCTTATACTTATATGAAAAACAACCCGTCGCGGTATAGTCACTGCTAATACCTTACCCTATAATACATGTCGGAAGTGACCGCCTCTTATATGATGAGGGTGAGAGGAGTTAAAACTTGACAAGTCAAACTAGTATATGTTGTGTGGTCGCTGATATATCATAAATTCCGCTCTTGTTAGCATTTTCGTGTAAATGCATTTACTCAGGCTCGTGACCGATATCTAGAGTGCTCGTTGTCAGCATGCAGAAAATGATTGCCATAACAGCACGACAAATATGAGTTAGCGTAGATTTTATTTTTTCCACTCGATCGCGGATATGTCTGACGGATAAATCGACGCGATATTTTTTCGTCACAAATTGAAATAAATCTGCAAGTATATAAAACACATAATATCAAGCATGTCTTCCGAACTAGATTTACTCAGACAAAAAAATGCTAAGCTAGTGGCCGAGAATGCTGAGCTTAAGCACTAAAACTCAAAACTAAAACAGATTATAGAAGAAAATGCCGAGTTTAAAGCCAAAATCATGAAACTAGAACGAACCGTTGATAAAATTGAGAAGCAGAATCAAACTATATCGCAGGCTCCAGCCAGTTCATCATTACCAGTAACATCCCAACTATCTTCCCCGCCACCTATTGAGAACCACTCTGATAAGTCAGCCTCAACGCAAGCCAGCTAAAAGCTGAACCCACATCATTAGAAGATAAGGAGGTCGATAAATTCCTGGATTCAACATATAAAGAAAAGGTTAGTAAAGAGATAATTCGGCGCATTAGAGAAAAGAAACTTCGGGATCAAGAATTATCTTCTATATCGGTTGAAGAATCATGTGAAAAAGTGAGACCGAAAGTCTCACTTGTTACGGCAAGCTGATCTGAATCAGTTAAGTGAGTCACATGGTAAAATCTTCCTCCCCGTGATCAACACTAATTTTAGTCCAGTTTCACAAAAAGCATTGATTTAGTAATAACAGCGTTTCGAAAAACCTGCATGCATTAGGAAACAAAGTGTTGCGACAGCACAAAACGCTATAATTAATCTATATTTAATAAAAGTGCGTTGCGCTTTTTCCGCGACGCTCAAAGATATATAAGCAGCTCATATCCCATCGTTAAATATTAATATTGTCATGTTACAAAAAAAATAAAATATTAATCTTAGTAGTATTCTTTTATTGTAAATATACAAATTGTATTTTCTATCGTCGAAATAATTGATTATTAGGCCGGATACTCCAATAAACAGCTCACTTAAGCTGTAACGAAATAGCATTGATTTGATCAAGCTAGTAAGCTGTCCGTGGATCAATTACGTGAATAACGGAACGAGAGTTCATAATTAATTATCGAGACAAATATTGTTTAATTAGTTTAGATAGAACAAGTGACGGATACTGACTAGTCGAAACACAAATCGAAGATAGCCCTGTTTTAATTTTAAAATAGTATTATTCCCCTTCGATTCTTTAGTAGAATAATTGTTGTTATTATTTTATTAGAGGTACGTATTCACGAGTGTTTGAAACTCGGATAGGGAGTGAGAAGCACGCATAACTAAAAATAGGTCACTTGAGTCTTAATTCGGTCTTAATTGCACAACTATCGTAGTAAGGCGGATAGTACGAGCTAAGCCTAGTAATATCCCCCGGTCGGCAAACACACCTACACGAAAGATAAATTACTCTCCCAAAACCCCCATTTTATTTCCTGACCATAACAACTATGGCTAATCCCTTTCATATATTATGATACTTTTATTTTCTGTAACATTATAACATTTCTTTTCTCTTAGTATTATATGTTTCTACTAGCAATGCAACAGGTCAGAGGAAAGACTTCATATTCATTGTTTGTTTGTAGAATGAAGCAACTTAATCAATATTGCCATTTCCTTGCTAAGTTCCTCATCATTGTCTGTTTGCTTTGAAAAGCCAAAGTCTATTATGGAGACCTTAACCTTGCCATTGATGCGATGCACAAGGATATTATCAAAGTGAAGGTCATTATGAAGAACTCTATGCTCATGAATCTTTGAAAGTGCCTCCACTGCTTTTGCATATTCCTGAGAATGCAAAAGATTTATGTTTAATGGAGAGCCTGCAAACTCAGTTGCAATTCCAAAGAACATTTTCCCCCAGAAGTACCCTGAATCTATGAGCTTTAAAATAAAATTTCCTTGCAAGACTTTCAAGTCATCATAGATTGCTACTTCATTGAGAAGTTCTTGTTTATACTCCCAATCCTTTGACAGGTCACAAACCTTGACCACTGTCTCTTTTCCATGCCAGATAGCCTGGAAAACTTTACCACTGCATCTGACCCTAAGCAGATCTAGGATTTCAAAGCTATTCCATTTCAATTTTCGTATATTCAGTCACCAAACATTTCACGGGACTTGCAATTTCATATAAGGTTGCACAAAATAATTATTTGTTTTGATCTTGACATGGACTTTCTCCTTGATAATAATATGGTAACAGCAATTGTAATGATAAATAAACTTATTCACCTTGTTAAGCTTTATCATACTACAGTTATAGAT
>CAJVPI010001456.1:0-12666 GCA_910592345.1 Paraglomus brasilianum
TGGATGTTACCAATGAAATAGTGAAATTGAAATCAGGTGATTGTCGAATAGGGGGGTTGACCTTTTATTTGTGTTAACTATTGATATATGGACAACACGTACGAGTTTATCCACTCTTTGGTTCAATATCAAGCCTTCTCGCAGTGTCACAGATAGAATGATAATGATAATAGTAATAAACGACAACAAGTTTTTCTCTTGCCGAACGTCTCGTAGGTTTCTTAGCGCGACCATAATGAGTTACAGCACGTGATCTGTTATGTATTACATAAACACTACGGGGTTGTCAATATATTATCATGGGTGTGCCAAAGTACCCACCGAGTAAAGTACCTCTCAAAAAAAAGTGAAATGTAAAATACCCGAGGTACTTTAGTCAGTGCTCTACGGTACTTCCTCTTTTACCTCATCAAAATGGAGAAATGGCACTTTTTATGAAACACAAATAAGCAGTTTGCAAGAACAATTAAACACTGCTGAATGAATTATCCATGAAAAAAGGAGTTTATGAAGATTTTATGAATACTTCAGAACAGTGAGAGGCAGAAACAGAACTTTTGAATAGAAAAAAAGATTTAGAAAATAATCAGAGATTACCTTAAAATACTTACACTTCTGATTGTGCTGTAGCTGTAATTCTTTGGTTCCATGGTGGAACTAATCTACCAAAAGTATACAACATGCCTTAAAATTTACTAGTAAAACATATAAAAAATTTTTTCTTTCAAAAATTTTGTTGTACGTATTACTATGTAAATTGCAATAATTTTGTATCGTTGTGAAGCCAATTAATTGTAATATTCATATAAAATAGTGATATATTCGGTCTCATTATCGTTCCAAAGCCACAGTTCGATGCGATGAAGTGGCTCAATATATGAAAATGTATGAAAATCATATGTGTAACATTAATATCGCCGCTTCATCGAACTGTGGCTTCGGAACGATAATGAGACTGAATATATCACTATTCTATATGAATATTACAATCAATTGGCTTTACAACAATAAAAAATTATTGCAATTTACATAGTAAATTATGCACAACAAAAATTTTTGAAAAAAAAAAGATTTTTTATATGTTTTACTAGTAAATTTTAAGACATGTTGTATACTTTTGGTAGGTGAGTGTATATTAGTTTCATATTATATTTTTATAGATAGAGGTAATCCTATATAAAAGCTTATTTTAATTAGTTGAGTGTCAGTCACATTTGGTATTAGTATAACAATTAATTAAAAAATGCAATTCAAAATCAGACCATAAATTTGTGCACAACTCACAGCCAAAATGTCGTTAGTCAAATTAGTTAACTTTCAGCCACACCAGCTTCTTATTTATGTCACATAACAGAATGTTCACTTTGTCTGGTTTTGTTGCAGTCTGCCCCATATAATTCAACTGCATTCTTAACATCCTATTCCATTTAGATAGCAATAACCAAGATTAAGTTGTGCAAAAGCATTTCCTTGTTCAATATCAACTGCCTTTCGATATAATTCAACTGCCTTCTTAGCATTTTTCTCTACTCCAATTCCATTTGATAGCAATAACCAAGACTACATTGTGCAAAAGCTTCATTTTTTTCTGTTGGCAATTTATACCAGTAGATTGCCTGATTAAGAATATTCCCAACTGTTATTCCATATTCATAAAAAAGCCAAGTAACGTACACAATCAACATGATTTTTGAGTCTCTTAACTGGAGGATAATTCATCCATTATGTGTTAACCAGTCTTTAATTGAGTTTGCAATCAGTGATTTCCGCTCAATGGTACAGACATTTCCGATCTGTGGCACAGTGCACACAAGCGGCCGCATCGGGACAGAAATTATGGTGTCAAAATAGTGAAACGGTTAGACATATACAGTCGAACCTGGTTATAACGAATCCCACGGGACCAGAGAAAATATTCCTTATAACCAGGTTTCTTAATGAGATACTCAAAAACGATTGGCTTAGAAAAAATTTATCTTCATTATAAACAGATCTTCGTTATAACCAAACTTCGTTATAACCAGGTTCGACTGTAAGTAGTTGTAGTTTTCCGCTCTGAACGGTGTCTTCAGAATCTTTAGCATCTTCAGCATATTTGATTCTATTTGTCCTTAAAATCCTTGTAATTAGAATAGCTCTTTGAATTCTAATAAATCTGTAATTAATATAGTTGATATTCGTTAATTCCCCGGTGAATTGCTGGTTAAGTGATAAAATCGCTTTCTCGATCAGCGGTTAATAAGTTTAATCTTGCCATCGAACTTATCGGAACTTAGGCGTCAGGATTTCTATTTAATTGCATGTTTAATATTTATAAACGTCCCCGTCGATAGATTTTCGTTAATAATCCCTAGCGAATCATAATCGTTGTTTGACTCGGAGGTTAAATAGAATCCAGAGAAGGCGTATACAGATAGTCGGATAATAATCCGTGAGTATTGATAAATCTTATTCAAGTCACTGAGGTTTAGCGATAGTAGGAACGAGCTTAAGAGTTCCGCCAGAAGACGACTAAATCCCGAGATCGTTACACGAACGCTCCACCACCCGACACTTACATAGTACCAGTTTTAAAAAATCTCACCTTAAAGATTAAAAGTGCTCAACTTTAAACAAACATGGCTCTTTAGCAAACTATTTGTTTACAATATGTAACTGCAAAATGATAGTTATTTATTACTGCAACTACTATTGTCATATTGCCATCTAAGAGAAAATTCATAATCATTTTGAGGCTACAATTCCCTTGACTGAAAGAGTTGGATATGATGCCAAGTAAAATATTAATAACTCTATACTTGTTGGGTTAAGCTTTCCTGAATTTTAGAAGGAATACATAGAGTTGGGAATATTCATCCATATCCAGACATGTAAACACCATTAATCACACAGGCTGATAATGAAGTGATGGCAAGAAGAACCCTCATGTTTAGCCTTTGTATTCACAACTAAATGCTTTACAATAACTCTTTGTTATCCATTATTATAACAGTAAGGTAACAAGTAACCATATAATTATTATATTACACATATAGTTCACATTAACAATTACATTAATTAATATTAATGACAGAGTTTCAGTAAAATGCAAAATTATACAGTTGCCATAACAACATTAAAGTGAAATAAAAGCAACTTGTTATTGTAACTACTGTGTAAAACAATTTTTCATTTTTCCTACACTTGTTTTCTTATTATAATAGCCTTTAAGATAGCTCTGTGCATCAGCATTTCCTTGTTTAACTGCCTTTTGATATAATTCAACTGCCTTCTTAGCATCTTTCTCTACTCCAATACCCCATTCATAGCAATAACCAAGACTAAATTGTGCAGTAGCATTTTCTTGTTCAACTGCCTTTTGATATAATTCAACTGCCTTCTTAGCATCTTTCTCTACTCCAATTCCATATTCATAGCAATAACCAAGATTAATTTGTGCAACAACATTTCCTTGTTCAACTGCTTTCTTATATAATTCAACTGCCTTCTTAGCATCTTTCTCTACTCCAATGCCCTTTTCATAGCAATAACCAAGATTATGTTGTGCATTAGCATTTCCTTGTTCAACTGCTTTCTCATATAATTCAACTGCCTTTGTAGCATCTTTCTCTACTCCAATGCCCTTTTCATAGCAACAACCAAGATTATGTTGTGCATTAGCATTTTCTTGTTCAACTGCTTTCTCATATAATTCAACTGCCTTCTTAGCATCTTTCTCTACTTCAATACCCTCTTCATAGCAACAACCAAGACTATTTTGTGCATTAGCATTTCCTTGTTCAACTGCCTTTTGATATAATTCAACTGCCTTCTTAACATCTTTCTCTACTCCAATGCCATGTAGATAGCAATAACCAAGACTACATTGTGCAAAAGCATTTCCTTGTTCAACTGCCTTTTGATATAATTCAACTGCCTTCTTGACATCTTTCTCTACCCCAATTCCATTTAGATAGCAATAACCAAGGCTACACTGTGCAAAGCTTCATTTTTTTCTGTTGACAATTCATACCAGTAGATTGCCTGATTAAGATTCTTTCCAACTGTTATTCCATGTTCATAAAAAAAGCCAAGTAACCTGAAGCATTGTCCACAATCAACATGGTCTTTGAGTCTCTTAACTGGAGGATAATTCTGTTGATGCCATCCATTATGTGTTAACCAGTCTTTAATTGAGTTTGCAATCTGGCCTTGACTTTTTCCTTTTAATAATTCTTCCTGGTATTTACTTGACAACTCGTCCAAAAATGGATGACTTGAAACTGTTGCTAGCACTAGTTGACCTATTATGCTTAATCTATCAAAAATCTGCTCACAAGATGGTCTTTTTTCAGGAGCATCATCCCAACATTCTGAATATATTGTGATATATGCTTCAGGAGTTCCTAAAATTGGAGTATCTCGACCACCATTTAGTCTATAACTGACAATGTCATTAGGATAATAGAGTCCATTACATGGACTCTCTCCGCCAGAGATTTCCCATAATACCACTCCAAAGCTAAATATATCCGACTTTTCATCGCGCTTAGTAGAAGGGTCAGATAAGCATCTGGGGTCAAGATATGAAAGGGTTCCTTTAATGTTTGAATGGCTTTTTTGTTGTAGGATTGGGTCAGACAAACCAAAGTCTGTTATCTTCGCCACGCCGGTATGAATCAATATGTTATGTGAAGACTAAATAATAATACAATTGTTAATTATAGAACGTTCTGAACATATAATATTGTTTCCGCACACCTATAATTACCAAATCTTTATGTATAATACGGCGCTCGTGAAGATACTTCAGGCCATTAGCGATATTGATACCAAGTTTGCATCTCGTAGGCCAGTCCAATTCAATAGATGGGTCCGACAAGTAAGACCGTAATGAGCCACCGTCGGCGTACTTGAAGACCATTACATATATATTAACCGTATCTAGTCATTAAGTCTCCGTTAATGTTATATAATAATAAGTGTAGCCCGTAACGACACCTCAATGCTTACCTTTACTAACTCCAAGGAATCTAATTATGTTGGGATGGTCATCAACTTTGCGATGAATCTTAAGCTAAAAGTATCGTTTGGGTGGTTTAAGTAAAGCAATAAATGCAATATAAAGTCATCATGACATTACTAACCTCCTTGACAAAGTTTTCGATCATCTCATCTTCATTTTGTGAATGCAAAATCTTGTATGCTATCGTTCTACCAAGTGACTTCATTTCGGCTTTGAAAACCGCCCCATATCCTCCGCCGCCGATGTATACGACGTCAATTAATTCATCGAAAGAATAAAACCGAATGCTTCCATCTTCAATATTTTTTCTTAACCATTCCTTATCGGACTGACTTGAAGCCATATTAATATTAATTGCAATGACTTTGTCGAAGTTACCAATCCAATAAATAGCACACCTGATGTTACACTAAAACCGCTTTTATTACTATGTCACACAGCGAAATCCTAATACAGTCTCTTGACCGAATTATGTCTTCATCTTTGGAATCAGACGTTGGATGTCCTCCAATTGAACATTTGATTAAATCCTCTGAAAATTGTCTCAAATGGATCCCTTACTCGGAACTGCTAGATATAGACCCAATCCAAAATTTTACCAATCAGCCGCTCTACTATGCTACACTGCGGGATGAGGTGGAAATCATGCTATTCCTACTCGGAACTAGCAATAAATGCACACAGGAATTTATCGATGAATGTGCTAGGATATATACAATTCCAACGCCCGAAAATCTCCCCGTCACCAAACAGTTTAGAAGACATTCCGAATGGCTTAGAAAGCGCAACAGCTGGATAAGGGGTTTTACCAAATATAAGGATAATTACTGCCTAGTAGCTAATTATGAGTTTCGATATTGCTATTCCCTATATGGATTCTGTTCCGTATGCGGAATACTTCGATGTAGTCCCGTGTGGTGTATCTGTGGTCATAAAGAATTATCAAGCGGGTGGACTATCGAAGATAAGAAACTTGAAGAGTTTATCAAGAAATCGCAAGGACAAGCAAAATCAGCGGATGATGCCTACTTGGAATGGATACCGTGTGACTGGCTCTCGACTACATTAGACGGAAAAAACACCGAAGCAAGAAGAGATGAAACTGATGCTAACAGTTCGGCTGAACAGATATCGACCAACATGGATCAACGTTCAACCGGACACTTGCATAGTCTTCCTGCCTGGAGTGAGATTGAACTGATTTATCTGTCAGATAACAACTACCCCAAGGTAATTGCACCAAAATTCGCCCCATGTGATTTATTGTTACGGGTTTAAGCAACGATCTAAATTTCCGCTAGTTATTTAATTATTATCCAGATATGCTTGGCACGAATATTTGGATCACCTTGGGGTTCACCTACATCCCACAACGCCAAAAATACGCTCTAATTAGAACCATAAATAAGGAGGGCATATGTTTGGCATGTGCCAGTTATTTGCTTTCCACTACAAAGGAATTTTGTAATAAATGTAAAGCGCCAAGGCCGCTTGATTGGACTACTGGCAACAAATCTTTGGATTTATTTATAATGGAATCATGGGAAAATACAAATAATCAACTTGGTGGATACATTCGCTGGATAGAATTCTCTCGATTGACAAACGTACAATGGACATCAGGATTAGACTATAAATGCACGCATACAGCGGATTGGTCAGAATCGGTAGAAACAGAAGACTCGCTGATAAAAATGATGCTTAAGAAAATAGTTGATGGACAGAATGCTCAATCATATGATTTTTACAAGGTACTTATTCTACATGTTACCGCCTAGTTAGCATTGGCGCGCGCTATTAACCTTCTTTGGTTTGTCAAACATAGCTTATTGAAGATTATCCGCGGATATTAACTCCGGATAATGTTTCAATCATTGGTATCACTTGTGACCCATCTACTCAAGACTATTTCTTGTTGTTTTACGCTGACATTCGAACAGTGTTGGTTAAAGTCATGGAGATGATGAATTTGCGTTATTACAAGTTTGAAGACTTTGATGAAATTGAAGAGGTCGGGTCCGGTGGTTACGGAACCATTTATAGTGCCAAATTTAAGTTGAACAGATATCCGTTAAAAGGGCGTGTAGCTTTAAAGCGGTTCAAGAGCTCGGAACAGATGCCAGAAATATTTATTTCAGAGGTATGCAATCTGCGTGTTTGCGTGTCTTTAATAGTAAGAGTGGTATTTAACGTTGGGTGTGGACGGCATTCTTATATTACACTCACATTACTTTACGTGTTTTCCTAGTTCAGGAATCATTCCATGTGTACACGGAACGTACTCAGCAAGTTTCTCGGAATTTATGGAGTCACACAACAAACAGAAACAAAAGAGTATATGATTGTAATGCAATTTGCCAACGGCGGTAATCTCTTGTCTTATTTGGATCGAAACATTCACAAAATGACCTGGAAGACGAAAACGGAATGTTTGAGAAAAATTGCAGATCGCCTGACGACTATCCATAAGATAGGACTAATCCATTGTGATCTCCATGGTGGAAACATAGTTTTGAATAGTGAGAAAGTCAATTCTCTATGTGAGCCACTCATATGCGATCTCGGACTTTCTAAATCATCCAAGTCAAAGACTTCAACCATTCAAGGCGTTTTACCTTACATTGCCCCAGAAACTCTCCATACCCGCCAATTTACTCAAAAATCTGATGTATATGCCTTTGGCATTCTTATGTATTTGACCGCCAGTGGTGAACCGCCTTTCAGAGATTACACATCCGACGAGTCCTTGGCAATGCGTATTTGTAATGGGCTGCGACCAGTTATGCCTGATCCAGCACCGGAGCCTTATAAACGGCTCGCCGAGACGTGTTGCGATGCCGATCCCAATAAACGCCCAACTGCTAAAAAAATTTTCAAGCAGCTTGGCAAGCTTGTTGATGGGGCAAGCGAGGATACGTCTAGTGACAACGTATGGAATACCATCTATTACAACGACAATCTGCGACCGTTGACGCGTATTGAGAAGGAGAGCAAATATTCGAGCAAGGTGTTGCCTGTTGGAAATTTTCCAAAACCAAGTAATAGCTATTATGATGCGTCAGTAGTTTCAGGTATGAAGTTTTAAATATATGACGCGTCGTGTATATGCAATTTCAGATCAGGGAAAATAACATTATTTGTTTATTTCTGTTTGCAAGAATTCACAATTCATGGTATGTATACCTCACCTGTTATCCGATTGAAATTATACCAATTATTTTGGTGGTTAACTGTCTACGTTCTCTCAGATTCGAAACAGATAAATCTTGTTCTTCCCGACCACATTTAAAACTTTCGTTTGATAAAGACTATCCAAATTTTCTAATTGTATTATTATAGGCACTATGAGGTAATATTATCAAATAAGTTAAAGGCCATAATATTTACTTTTCTAATTCACAGAATAAACAAAGCAAAAGTCCACTGTTAATGTCAATCAATGCAATAATAGTAACTTGTGTACAATCGACGAACGCGCGAGTCATTTATAATAACATCCACAAGACAGTACATATGCATTGGTTGAAGAAAATAAACTCTTTTTTATTTCAAGACTACTAACGTTTCTCTTAAGTTAATTGCGAATTGGTATTGCGGTAAATTGTCGAAGCTTTCTATTATTGGTCTCTCGGGGGAGAATTGGAGACTTGTGAATCATGTACGCTAAGAATGTGGTTCGAAAACTGCACCTTTTAGGAGGGACAGGGACGTTTATGTTAATAAGAAGAAAAAGTTTTACTTGGCAAGTCACTGTTGTATCTGTTAGTGGTTATACCGCCTACGAGTTGTCTCTCGTCGTCTCACGGACAACTGAATAACGATGCAATAAATTAATAGTCAGCATGATTATACATTATCAACACATCGCTTTTCCCAATAGACGTGTTTAGCATTAAGGATTTACTACAAAAAAATTTAGGTAAACGAATGGATCTATTTTACATGACGCCACGATTTACCTGTGTGTCAATGTAAGTACGCGTATTTTACTTGCTTAATTGAATAATATTGAATCAGATTATCTAATGAGATATTTAGTTTTTGATCTTCCCGCGTTCTCAACGTATACTGTATGCTTTTATGCTCAATTTCCAACGCATATTAAGGTAATATCATTTGCTCGATAAGACACAAAGTTACTGCTCGATAAGACACAAAGTTATCAAACTATCTACGGCAAACAAAATTTATTTGCCAGATATTAAAACGAGCTGAGCTGCTTCCATGATAAAGAATTTCTACCTTTGAGGAATAAACCTACCATTAGGCCAATTCAACGTTGGATTGACAAAGTAAATAAGAAAAATGTAAGTCATGAATAAATATAAAAAAGAATAACAGTGTGATAACGAAGATAGTGAATCTTAAATTTACACCAGAGTGACCAAGAATAGGAATACTCATCAATGGCTTTGGGTCCGAGTATTCCCTCCCATACCATTGTATGTTTATATTAACTTGGGACAATTTGGAAGTTGTTTTTTATTTAAAGAGTTCGAATATGAATTGTAAAAATAAATCAGATAATTTACGAGATAATTGATATGTATTTTGTCGGTACTGGTGACTGGTATTTTTTTAAAAACAAAAAAAAAAAAAAAACAAGTATAAAAATGTGAAGACTAGTAGAGCGATTTTTCTAAGGTCATGAACAATAGAGCGATCATTATCCGAGGCACAATACAATACGCAATTATTGTGCGTATTTTTACAGACAGTGAGATCAATATTGGAAGAATAGCTCGAATACTGTTACAATGCTGCAAGTACAGTAGAGTGTGAGCGTGGGAGGCGGTTACGAGGTTCTTTTTGTTCACTTAATTACATACTCCGTGATTAAATACTCTTGTATTTGACTGATACTCCTATTATACGAATATTCCCGAAACATGATTCTTCAGAGAAAGGTGGCAAAGGCACAACCGTGTCGAGTGGTGAATAATTCATACTATGTGTAGCATTAAACACTGTTTGTCTACTCTGTCTCTGATTTAGTCTTAGTAATGGTGATTTTCAATGTAGCATCACTGACAGTAGAATCCCAAGATAACTTTGAAGATTAGTACTTTACGACAGACTGTAATACTTATGGGTACCACGTAAACTGCCTAATAATTACAATTGTGCGCTCTCTCTCAAACAGTAGAATGAGCGGAGATAAATCTCAGTTTTATATCATCACTTTCTGCAGTTTATCATATCCGGCTAAGTTTGTATTCCTCAGTGATAATTTTACCGTATGCTCCGACGACGGTGTTATTGACATACAGTGTCACGAAATTTTTTTTTGATTGTTGTGCTACACCGGTTTGAGTAAGGAATGAGCCTTATTATTAATTATACTCTATTTAGTAGCTTATGAGCAGATGTTTTATTGCCACAAATTAATGGAGTATTTTTTTTTTCACCCATAAATATTTCCCATAAATAGCTGACGTTTTTGTTTTGTCGATTTCACTAAATTGGTTAACATTTTATCAGAATAGAATTTTATCTCCGACTACAAAAATTTCCACAATGTTTGGGCATACTTTCTACACACGTTTTGGCCAATTGCCATAAATTTTATAGGATTAAGACTGGACTATTAACAGGCCACTAATGGTCTTGCAATGTGTATCAGTTTGATCGAGATATTTTGTAATCGAATCTGACAACAAAAAGTTAGGGTTGAGCAAAACAAAATAATTTATTGCCTAAAATGTACGCATTCGAAGAGCTTCTATTTTTTTCGCCATTTTTTTCGTGACACATTGTATGCAATTTGAAAGTACAGCAGCTACAACAAATTGCGTAGAGAATTCAGTTAACAGAAAATGATCTATGACTATTCGAGAAACCAATTCGCATTATTGGAATACGGAACACCCTTTAATAATATAGAAGTCATCGTGAAATTTGAAATCATGGCTTATAATGTGACTCATCAATAGATGTGTCCCTTGTACAGTTAGGTAAATACCATAGTATTAGTGTGTGCACAACATCTCCAAGAATTCCGATCTGATATACAACAACTGCTTATATACTGTAACTACTACCACTGGCATAAATTTTCGATGAACTGGAATAAATTAATCAAGAATTTTGTCCTGATTTGGTTTATTTCTTGCCACTGCTGCGGGTAGGATGACTTGTGCGCCTTGTTATTTAACGTTCGGCTCTCAATAAGTCGGTCATGCATTGTGGACCGACTTATCGAGTTTGTATGCGTAGCGATCAAATTAAATATTAAAAAGTGAGAAAAAGACGCCTGCTTCGGATATAACGGGTTTGACTGTACAGTATGTGCAAACCTAATTTTTGTGCTTTTCTCTCCTTTAATGATAGGGACAAAAGGTAGAACCTAGTAAAATTCTATATTAACAAAGAGTCCAAAAACAGCTTCAAGCAATGTAAATTGTAATTATTGAAAAAAATTAAATAACAATCTTTTGCCAAAACGTGCATCAAGTAATAAATAGTAATTAGCAAATAGTGAACAGTGAATGGCAAATAGTGAATAATAGTAAGAACAGCAATATAAGTGATATAAATTAACGGGAGACATTTATTTCATCGACAATCATTTCACCGACAGTACACTTCACCAGTCATTTTACGTGATACATTGTTTATCGCACTTATCATTGGTTTTCGATGAAATTTATGTACTGTCGGTGAAATGATTGTCGATGAAATGAATTAACACATATACATTCCTAAAGTCTATATCCTGAGTTAGTATTAGTACATTTCAATAAAAATAAATAGTATAGCAATAATAACAACCTGAAAGAGAAACCCTTTTATTAATTTAGTGAAGAGGAAGCCAAAAAGAATGATGAGCAACTTATACTCAATGGATAATCTCCTAAATTAATATCAGTGATAACAACAACATACTATTGAATATATCACATAATGAGATTGCCATGAGGATTCTAATTTTAGTGTATTGTGAAGATGTGCCCATGAGATTTTGGGGATGCATGGAAATTTTACAAAGTTGAATAATCTAGCAATTTGTTGGTGACATCATGACAAGATGTTTGTAATATATTGTAAATGTCACATGGTTATCATAATCAGAACAACATCCTGCAAATCTCATTGAGACATTTTTAAAATTGTAAGTTTCTGTAAAGTACTAACCATTTTAAACATGTAATTCAATAATTTGTCATTTTATATCCAATAATCAATAACCTTCCCTAATACTAAACAAACTTTTGTTTACCTCTCTTAGCATGAGCCAAGACATCTCTGAAAAATGAGCAGCTTTAAAAAATTTGAGTAGAACTTAATTTTATAATTAAAGAGTCAAAATGGAATTTGATTCTAGAGCCTTTGCCAAAGCTGTTGCTCCAGTATCTCCAATTTGATTTTCCTCAAGATTCAAAGAAGTCAGAGAGGAATTCGATTCTAGAGCCTTTGCCAAAGCTGTTGCTCCTGTAGCTCCAATTTGATTATTCTTGAGAGTCAAAGAAGTCAGAGAAGAATTTAATTCTAGAGCCATTGCCAAAGCTGTTGCTCCTGTATTCCAAATTTTATTTACTAGCAAGATCCAAAGAAGTTTACTAGCAAGATCCAAAGAAGTCAGACAGGAATTTGATTCTAGAGCCTTTGCCAAAGCTGTTGCTCCTGTAGCTCCAATTTGATTATACTGGAGATCCAAAGAA
>CAJVPI010001457.1:0-12665 GCA_910592345.1 Paraglomus brasilianum
CAGAATAATAACAATTATTCTATTAAAGGATCGAAGGGGAATAATACTATTTAAAATAAACAGGGCCGACTAGTCGGTATCTGTCACTTGTCTTACTAAACTGATTAAACAATAATCGTCTCGATAATTAATTATGAACTCTCGTTCCGTTATTCAGGTAATTGATCTTTAGCTTGATCAAATCAATGCTATTCCGTTACAGCTTGAGCGAGCCGTTTATTGGAATGTCCGGTCTAATAATCAATTATTTTGACGATAGAAATTAAAAGGATACTATAAGAAAGGATTTCGGAGAATACTATTTTATTTATTCATACAATTTCAACATGACAACACGATGGAGGAAGAGCTACATATATCTTTGCGTCGCAAGAAAAACGACACGCTTCTATAAATTAAAGAACAATTTAGCGTTTGTGCTGTCTCATATTTTGCGACACGTTGCTACGCTTGTCACGCTACGAAATTAATATCTTAATCTGTATTATTATTATTATAATTACTGAACTAAAATTAGTGCCGATCATGACTGCAGAGGAAGATTTTATCATCAGATCAGCTTGCCGTAACAGGCTTTTCCGAAAGTCCTAATAATAATAACTTGTTATGCAAATTTCCTCGATATTGGATTTGTACAGAGCTCGCTGAGATCTTCTCAGAAGGAGAAGGTTAGGCAGTTTATACATTCACGAGCGCTAGGTAAGTTCTTTGGGAAGGTACAGCAATGACGGGACGATTAAGGATCGGGGCAGGTTTTTGTTCGGCTAATAATAAAAACGACGGGGTTTATAATTAAATAGTAATCGTTGTCGTAAATGGTATTTCTGGTTTTGTTTGTTTGTTTTTTCACTAAAAAATAATCTGGTTCATTATAGTGAAAGAGTGGCTAGCCGTAAACTCAAGGATTTCAACTGGAACGCAGAGGTAGCCATAGACTCCTTCTTTAATGATCAGCCAGTCGTTCAGAGAGGATATGCAGCTGCACCCGCGCCTTCAGGCGTTGATGTTTATAGGCTTAACCAGATATTCCAAAAATATAAAGGTATGAAGTATGTTGCAAATTGTGATTTTGTTTTTCTGGTCAATCCATACTTAGTTGCCCTCATGTTTCGTGCATAGACAAAGACGATGATGCTATTCTAGCCGACGGAATACTTGAGTAAGCCCGTTTACAATACTGGTCCGATCTCATTGTTCCGTTACTTTGTAGACATGATCTACTCAAAACAGTGGAAGATATGATATGCGATGTCGTTGGCTGACTCGAAAATCAGCAAACTCGTATATCAACTTAACCTGGACTTTGAGAAGCTGGAGCATCCATTCATGAGACTCGACTACAAGGATGCGATTCAGTATCTCACAAAAGATGATGGAACATTCTATGAATTCGGAGAAGATATCCCGGAAGCACCTGAACGAGCAATGATTGATAGAATTGGAAAGCCCGTGTTCTTGTGTCGATTCCCCGCCGACATAAAGGCATTTTACATGAAGAAATGTGTTGACGATTGTCGTGTTACGGAGAGTGTTGACATTAATTTCATAAAAGTAGTACTTACTTTCTCCATAGATATACAATTAGAATATATGAGAGAGTATAAGATAGATAATTATGGTTCTCGTGATCTGGTATTTTTCATGTAAAGACGGATTTGCTCTGCTCGGAGATCCTTATAAACAGTGTTAACTGTATTTAAACCATGCTGTTTAATGTAACAGATTCCAGTATACATGCAACTGCGCTATATTAATCATTTTCTATTTAACGTTGAAGTATATTCAATAAATCTCTCTCCTATTCCCAAATTGGGGATGTTCGAAAACATTGTCCAGACAGGGAAATACTTAAAACACATATTCGTTGGTCAGAATATAGTTGTGTCACTACAAAGTATATTATCATAATCTCTTAATAAATAACTGCAAACGTCGGTGTTGAGAATAATGAAAGGTCGCTCATTTAGTTTTAGTGCCACACGACACATTCACACAATACATGACCCTGAATGGAAAGCTAAATGACACGCTTGATTGAGATTTCGCATAATTTTTTCTCTCCAACTCTTGTTTTTCCCCTATAACAGTCTAAATGACAGTTGTCACTAGAACGAGAAACTCGGCCCAGTCTTACGAAAGACTCTCTTCAGACACTTCAGTTCCGCACAAGCCTGTCTCGAATTTAACAAGATCATATACCAATTTTGCATCAAATTCACTGCAGAAATGGATGATCCTCCTTGGATTTTCACTGCTCTCCTTCTCTTCGGCGTGTTTATGGATAACCTTCGCCCCTTGTATTTTTATCTTTATGTCCCATTTTTCACAAAATACGACCGCATACATAAATGCTCTTTCTACAGTCTACATGTTTGTTTACCCTGTTCTGTTATTCCCTTCATTGAAAATCTTTGACATGTATGGATTACGCAACGGGATTCTTATCGGAGGGTTTCTCAATGCATTAGGAGCACTGCTCAGATTTACCGGATCATTGCATCCATCCGGGTTTTGGATATTGTTTATGGGACAAACTATTGACGCTGCTGCACAGTTGTTTATCCTAGGTGTACCGCCCAAGTTGGCGAGTGTGTGGTTTTCTGGCGGACAACAGAACCTGGCAATTTCTGTTGGAATTATGGCAAATAATGCTGGCGTTGCTGCTGGGTAAGAATCGCATATGATTATAGAATGGGTAGATATGAGGAGGTAGGTGTGTTCCATGTTGGTTGCTGTAGTTTTATTCGACGGCTCCAACATGATTGCTATTATATACTAATGCATGTGTCTGTTGGCTGATGTAGGTTCCTGTTGTCGCCCTGGATGATAAAAGAGAAAACTGCAGCTACTGACATCCCCAAATACTTGTTTGTGCAGTTTGTGGCTTGTGTAATAATTTTTGTGTTTTTATTAATAAGTTTTAAATCTTCACCTAAATTGTCTGCGGGGTGAGTCGTCAATCGAGATCTCTATTTCTGTAAATCGTCACTATTTGGAGAAGTTCTAAGTTTTTCATAACATCTTAGGTCGGATCAACACGGGTTACCTTCATCCACTACTGTGGATTCGTGGTTGATTCTAAAATCGCATTTATTGGACAAGCCATTTGTACAGATGTCAATAACATTCGGTATAGTTATCGGTGCACAATATGCTGTTAGTACGCTATTGGCTCAGATTATCGTGCCAGTGTTCTTATTGAATGATCAGGTTGGTAAATTATGTGATGGATTAATTATATAATCAGATGTTTCTAATTAAGCAAATGACTATATATCGTCTTATAGACCAAGGTTGGCTTGTTGGGTTTCCTTGTGGTAGTATTTGGTGTGCTTGCGTCGTTAGTGGCGGGCGTGGTTTTAGATCTCACGTATGCCTATAAGATGTCATGTCGGGTTTTGTATATAAGTGCTGTATTATCATTTGCTGCATTCAACCTTGCTTTGGAATTTGAAGTACTGAGCGTTGTATTTATATCAAGGTGAGCAGACTAAGTATGTATATCATTATATAACGGTCTTACTGAACTCTCATTTGATTTCTTATGGCAAAGCATACTATTTGGTATCTTCTCCTTCGGTAAGCATTAAATTTACATATAAATTCCATTCGCGCTGGAGTCATAAAACCACGAACATAAATATATTCCATCTCTACATCCAATTAACCGCCTTTACTGACTCTCCCTATGGATAAATTTTTTATTTTTTCCTGTAACATGACACCGAATGGCTAGCCATCCCCTCTGCCGCATTCCAATATACCAACATGATCACGTCTTCCCAACCGTATAAGGACGAAATAACTGCAACTGGGATTCTGAATTCATCAGCACAATTATGGGGGCTTCTTCTTGTGGCCATAATGGATGCAACTGAAGATACTAATCAGAAGTTTAGCATGCGTGTGCCTAATTGGCTATTATTTATAATATTGTGTGCCGGGATTAGGACGCTCTGGGCGATTGACCACAATGTTGGCAAAGGGACGTCCCTGCCGATGCCGACGCAAGACGAAAATGACAATATTATTCTGGTTGATAATGTATAATGTCCAATGGATCGTCGTCTGTGAGGAGATCAGTCACATCCATTGTAATGTCCAATCGTTCACTATGATATCAATTACTTCTGGAGTAAATGCTCTGCATGGGACGGTGTAATTTGAGTAATAGACTTAGACAGAATACTGAACCCTCAAGCAACCATTGCTAGAACAAACGAACATATCAACCAGCAGCTAGTGCTGATAACTTCCTTCTCCAATTAGTCAATAAATTCAAGCTGAATGGAATTGTATCAAAAATCTTAATAAAAATGTGTGTGTTCTTCCTCCGTATATGTGGCCCAGGCAAATTTTCCAATCGTTATTTCGCTTTTCTACATCTATGGTCACTAATAACTTTGAGCATCATTCTTGCGGAAGGATCTAAATGGCATAAAAGACTACTCACTCTTGAATTCTGCTGGATCCTGAACATGTGCTAGCGAAGTAGAAAAAAGACTTGGGTTAGCCGTACGGTTAAATTGAACAAAATGGTGATAAAAAAATCGTTGGCTAAGATAATTGACGCTTATGGGCTTTACAAATTTTACTGTCACTTGTTTGAGAAGGTATGGGGAGTCGGTGACTTGAAAAAAAAAATCATTTCATGTCTTGCATCGTGTTTATGCTAATCGCCTTGATAGTTTGTATAACCAGAGTTTAAAAATGTGTGATAGTGATAACATCCAATGATAAGTCTCCATTTGTAGACTGCCGATTATCAAAAAAAATTAAAAAAAAAATTTTTTTAATAAAAATATAAAATGTTGCGACAGATTTATCAAAAGCACATTCCTAATACAATTATCAGCCAGATACGCCCCCTTTCACTGCAAGCTATACAAGGTATCTCTTTAATTCATCTGTATTTATACCACGCGTTGCGTACGATGGCTTCTTCGAAGCTCTAGCAAGGATTTCACTCACTTGCTAGAGTCAAAATGGAGCCTAGATATATTTCTCATCTTTGGTCGCTATCTTATCTCATTAAAATGATAATAATAGCATTACCCAGAAGAGATACATTCTACGATATGTGACAAGTCATTTTGCTCACAAGTCTAAAAATATTGATCTATTTAATCATAAAGTAAGAAGACAATCTACGATAAGTGAAACAGATGATGCAAGAATAAAAGCAGTACCCATACGTCAACACTGGCCACCAGAGGAATATGAAGAAGAAGAGGTGTATTTAATTAAGAATGCAGACGAGTACAATGAGTTTCTTGGTAGGATTGGTATAAGTTTTAACAATCAACGAACATTTCAACAAGTATTGACTCATAAGAGCTATAAACACGGAAACGTTCCCACAAACGAACGATTGAAATTTGTTGGTTAGTGTTTGGTATTTATCGGAAATGACGCGCGACAATAAATAGCAACTGCTTATATTGGTCGACAATCCGTTCTATTAGGTAAAAAGACACTTCAGTTATATGGTGCTGAACATTTGCTGAACAAAGTCCCATCCAACGAGTTATCAGAGACAGTGAAGGAATTAAAAGATGAGCGCGCGCTGGGATCTATTGGAATAGAACTCGGATTAAACAAACTCGTTAGATTCTTACCGGTATCCCTAGTCTATAACGCTCAAATAGATACTGCTTTGTATCACGCATGTCCAGATATTGACCATGATTGATGTCTATAGATAAATCACATTCGACTGCAAGAAGCCAAGAGACGTGGTCAATTGATCGAGCGGTCTGGGGAGACATCGGTTACAGGGAGTGCGCTCTTGGCTCTTATTGGGGCGATATATCATGAGAAAGTATGTAGACGGTGTTATGTATTACGCGAGTTATAAAACATCTACTGAAATGTCTTCTCTCATTAACGTATTTGTTTTTGATACGTAAGGGTGCTCTTGCAGCAAAAGAATTTATTCACTCATTCATCTTACCGAAACATCGCGTTTGTATGAAACTACGGCGCGAGAAGTGAGCTTATGAATGCTGTGTAGAATTGGTTATACGACAATGACATTACGTGAATGTTAAATTTATATTCCCATCAACAAAATAAAACACTCCGAATTCCACAAATAGCAGCAAATTTTTTATAAAAAATTGCTATTACTATTACGTAAAGAGTGATTATCTTATTTATGTTAGTCAGTGTCATTTATAGAAAGCGGGAAAAATATTGATTTGATTTGTCGTTACATGCAGAATATATGTCTAACTCGCCATCAAGAAACGGTATTTATGTCTTTTTGAGCTTGCTTTATTTCTTTACAACTTGCATAGAATGTTTACATGGAAAGTTTTTAAATTCTTGTTTCACTCCAAAATAGAGGTGTGTAATATGATGCATATTAACTAGGCAAGGTAAGTTGAGGCACTCACGTTACCACCATGTCCAGTCCAATTGATATGGACATCACGGTCTTTCGGATGTTTGTCGTCAGTGTATTCATCAAGATATCTGAATGTATGGGCACTATAAAATATAATTGTGTTAGATAGTCGACACGGAATAAATTCAGCCTTTCATCGTCATGTTTTCCTGTTAACGACTTACCCGAAATAGTCTCTTTGGGCTTGTAATAAATTGGCGGGAAGTTTGGCGTGTCTATAGCCGTCGTAGAAGGCCAAAGCCGTTGAGAATGCGGGTATAGGGATACCCATTAAAATGGCCTGGGAAATTACATAACGCCATGAGGATTGGGCCTTGTCAACGGCATTCTTGAAGAAAGGGTCAAATAAAAGGTTCTCAAGCTTTGTGTCGTTTGTGTAAGCTTCCTTGATCTTTCCAAGAAAAGCGCTATAATATCGGGAGAATATCAAAAATAAATGTCAATTATCCATAAACCATGTTACATTTTCTTTTCCAATACATACCTTCGAATAATACAACCACCTCTCCACATTAAAGCGATACCGGCATTATTCAGGTTCCAGTTATATTCCTTTGCCGCCTCACGCATTAACATAAACCCTTGAGCATATGAGACAAGTTTCGAAGCATATAGAGCCTGGCCGAGTTTGGAAAGAAATTCAGTCTTATCAATCTCGGCTTGGTGTCCGCTTCTTTTAGGTCCCGATAAGATCTTGCTTGCACGAACACGTTCGCTTTTGAGAGCAGAAAGCGTCCGTGCAAAGACAGCCTCACCAATAAGCGTTACGGGTATCCCAAGATCAAGAGCGGATATAGCTGTCCACTTGCCTGTGCCTTTCTATTGGACGGAAAAGAGATCGAGAAACATAGAATATGGTTGCAAATATAAATTAACAATTGACACAAAAAAATAAAAATAAAACCATAGACTTATCACCCGTCACACTGTTCATCAATAAAGCTCACCTGTCCAGCCATATCCTTGATTTTTTCAACTAATGGAGTACCATCAGCATCCTTGAACTTCATAATGTCTCTTGTGATCTCAATCAAAAACGAGTCCAAATCTCCCTTATTCCATTCTGCAAACGCATCCGCAATCTCATCGGACCCGAGGTGAAGACCCTCTTTCATAATGTGATAGGCTTCACATATGAGCTGCATATCACCATATTCGATACCGTTGTGGACCATTTTGACGTAGTGTCCTGCGCCAGTCTCTCCAACCCAGTCGCAGCAGGGTTCACTATCAGCTTTGGCACAAATAGCTTGGAAGATCGGTTTCACGTGCGGCCTTTTGTAGTGAATTTTAGATGGGGGTATGTGGTAGAAAGTTAGAAACCACATCTCGCCATACATCCAGTTATTGTTTTCCGATATGAAAACTTACCATGCAGCAGGAGAACCGCCAGGCATAAGAGAAGGTCCATAACGAGCGCCCTCCTCACCACCCGAAACACCACAACCGACAAACAAGAAGCCTTTCTCTTCCAAATATTTGGCACGTCGAATGCTGTCGGGGAAGTGAGAGTTACCACCATCGATGATAATGTCGCCGGGTTCGATATGAGGAATGATTTGTTCGATGAAATCATCAACGGCTTTACCAGCTTTTACCAAAAGCATAATCTTTCGTGGTCTCTTGAGCTTACGGCAAAGTTCCTCGACTGAGTGTGCGCCGATTACATTTTTACCTGGATCAGTAGAGTCGATATTAATTGCGTGATGACATGATTCTCAACAAACGTTCAAATCCGCGATGGTTTGAATGTGGTAATCTTACCCTTGGCTTCATTAGCCAAAAAACGGTCGACTTTCTCTACAGTTCTGTTGTAAGCAACTACTGTGAAGCCATGATCAGCAATGTTCAAAACAAGGTTTTGTCCCTGTATAAACAACAGGACTGTCAATGTACGAACCCGATATTTCTATTTATGACGCAAAGTGTTTAACGATCACGCTTACCATAACAGCAAGGCCAATCAGCCCAAAGTCAGCACTGCATGGATAATGTGGATATAATAAATAGTATTAGTTGCTGCAGAAATCATATCGATTAAATTTAGATATTTATCATCTTCTTGTCCTATTTCATGACGTTTCACTATAATGCTCTTTAGTACGTACATTGCAGTGTCAGACATGGTTATCTTTAACGTTAAATTTATGCAGAAACTAATTCGAGATAGTATGTAGAGAAACTTGATTCCTCAAAGTTGGGGAGAATGAAAGATCGGGGCAAGGGTATTTATCAATCTCCATCTATCATAATTGGTGTATTGTAACTGCGATGGTGTTCAATAAATCCAATCGCAGTTTTGCAAATAAGGCATGGTGACAACGTAAGCATTTAATTGATTTTAAATTATGGGTTAGCTAGCTATTACTATTACTGTTAATTACCACTACCGTTTTGCAAGCGATATATATTAATAAGCAACCTTAAACAACCAGATCGGCAGTTACCCAACTTTTCAACTTAGAAATCCATTTATTATCGTAGTTGGGATGTCTACCCAAGATTGTAACCATGGATTGTAACCATGGATGAAACATCAAGCACAGGAGAGTTTTGTTAGAGAATTGTGAGAGAATTAATTAAAAGAATTAATAGGTTGATGCAGCCAAACTTTGCTGCTGATCAATAATCATTCTTATTGGTTTTACATTCAATGTGAAATCAGGTCGATTTGCTGCTGACAACAACGCAATATCTGTGTATGGAACTAATTTACTGTCTGTTAAATGCTGAAACGTCGCCCGTCTCATATTAAGCAATCACGGGATTGTAATGGCACTGCAAACATTTAGAATGTGTCAGATGTTGTTGTGAGACAATCGAGTGCCAAATAAAGATTTGAGGACAACGACAAATTCTGGCGTCATGTCTAATTGGTTTTATTACTATTACGTACGTAGCTAATATCTCTGACTGCTCAATCCGTCATTAATACTTTTCAGCTTCAAGTGTGCGGTATCGAATAAAGTATTAGATGTTATTCGAAATTTATTCAGCCGCTACGCTACCAAGTCCGTTCGCAAGTTCTATTACGCGTACAACGCTTTCCGTAATTGAAATAACGGATCCAACTTGTTAATTCCATCCAAAATCATCCATCAGCATCGTTAACTCTCCAGTAATTGCAGCCGCAGTATAAGCTGAGTGTACATACTCTCTATTCAATAGTATTAGCCCTAACAAGATCGCGACAATTACCATCGATGAGGTAAGAGTGTGCTGGGTTGTGAGTGCCTCTGACCAGCACCATCATTTTCAACCACTTTCGTCATGGGCTGTCAGTGACTTGATCAACGATTTTATGTGCCTGCTCATTAAGATGAGCCTCGCTTCCTGTTTAAATGCCATCGCTGAATGTGCTGTTCTTGAGAGTCTTCAGATAAATGAGGTAGAAAGTCATTTGACCCATATAACATAAATTCCCTTCCTACATGCATTACCTGCATAAATATACTAAAGTTTATTGCATAGAAAAATCAAACTTGTAAGGAACGTCTTGAACTCACCAATAAAACGGCCGTCACTTTCGACTTCCAGAATTCATTTGGATGCCGGCTACCATAATTCCAACTCGCTCACTGTTTCCTCATGCTCTTGTAAATCTTCATGATATTAACACGGTTGACTCTTCATAGAAAACTTACCCGTTCAGAAATTGTGTTCTAACAACCGATTCTTAATAAGGTCCTTGTTTCCCCTTTCACATCATGATGTCCTAGATATTCTTTCTGCACGCTATTCACCAAACAATGGCTGCACATATACGTCGGTTAGTCCATCGGCCACTCTCCTTCCAGAATCACGACGGTGCAGATAGTAAATCAAATTAAAACGTAAAATCAAGTATCAATTTGATGTCAAAGGACTCCTACGTGATGTATACGCGTCAATCTTGGAATTGCGCGCCTTCCAATTGTCGGTAGAGATAGTACATTTGGAAGTTTTTCTCTAATCTGGTCATTCATGTGGTTTTTTTTTTTTTCTGCTTTAGCTCTCATGGGTAATGATTACGGCAAGGTGATTTTTATCGAGAGCTTTTAATAATGGGTTTTACTGTATAACCTTTCTCTCATTAAGGTTTATTATGTGTTAATAGTTGTTGTATCAACCTCATTTACTTTGTGCACCTTGTAATTGCCAAATGTGACATGTTGCTATTAAACGTAAACAATGCATTCGAATCAAGTTGTAAATAATATTTCTTAAATGTTTGCTTTTACCGTTTATTTTAAAACAACTATCGCTATCCAGCTCCTCTTGGAACATTTCAGATCACAATCATAATAAAATTTTTTTTCTCAACATATTAGTTTGCCGATTTTGAGTGTTTAATTTTACCAAATAATTATAATGCGTTCGCGCTTCATATTCAGATCACGAATTTCGCGTAACTAATTTCGGTAATGGCATAAAATGTAATACTTAAACGATATAAAGGCTATCAGACGAGGTCAAATCAAACGCTGAACCATCTTTCAGGGCTCCGCTTATTATATCGAAAAATTTTTTGGAGCTACAACACCGCTGGTTATTTAAAGCATGTTGATGGTTTGTTGCCGCATACCATCGTGGTATATGTATATATTTTCCTATGGAAGATTAATATACATTAGGAGGGTACTTTTTGGATAAAAGTTTTGCCTTCATCTATCATCGAAGATTGTGCAGGGCTGCGCAGACAACGCCCAGACAACCAAAACAATCATTTTGTAGCGACAATATGCATGATCGGAACAAGGATGTATTTGTATTGTTGAACGCTTAGAAGAGCTTGGATCGGGAGAAAGGGTTTTGGCAGCCCCAATCTCCATCTTATTCAATTATAGTTCCTTAAATAATCCACTCTGATGACATGTGATTGTATTTCTATGCATTAATTAATCCTATGAATCATTCTTCTGTCGTATCTATTCCCTTCCGGCCAATTCTTGCCCAATTTTATAATTCATAATCTGGAGTAATAGAATTAATGATCGAGTATCGGTCAGTAAACGAGTAAATCGAGTGTCTCAACAATGCGCAATGACATTACTAGAACAACAGATGCCCGCATAATGACTCATATATGTGAATCTTCTAAAGTTTCCTAATATCTACAAACCTTATCCCAGTCAATCTTATGACGTGTTAGAGGAAGAGCTCTTCTCAATTCTTTGAACGTGTTCTCGTTCAATTCAACGTACGCTTCGTTGAGAGACTTTTGAAAATCGTCCTCCACTTTAATGATATATTTTACAATAGTAGCAGCAGCAGCTTCTGGATTCTATACGCAAATAGCAGTGAATCAGAACGTTCGATATACAAGCCAATGGTACATATATTGTATTCTACATGAATTAATACCTCTCCATCAATTTTAACTGTTCCATCATGCGTTTTCTCAGTATTGAGTTGAACGTTCCCATCTTCAAAATAATGAACATTCACTTTAACGGTCCCTTTTATTTCTCCTGCTGCCGGTGTAATTACCCATGCAGAACGCCATCTGCCGTTCCTGTGATTAAAAGGCATTAGCAATAAGTACAAAGGGGATAATCAAATACTGTCATATTTACCAGAAATTATCAGGGTTATATTTATTATCCACGATTGCTATAGTCAATGTTGAATCTTGTGTTGAATAAACGGTGGCAATGCCCTCGGGATAATGATCCGTAATATAATCTTGGACGGCTGTTTCTAAAGCAACCCTTAATGAGCGGGTAACGGTTATAGGTCCACATTTAGCAAAACCAAGATGATAGTACAATCACAATATGCAATGCTCTTATGACGCCACCACCTCACCATTTGTTGATCACCTACCTCAAGGGTTCTGTCGCTTCATCTGGTTCATGTGGCTCGACGTCAGTTGCAACCTACAGATAGACATATAAACTGAATGTAAGAAAAAATGAGAGACGAGGGGGCGTGTGCATGTAGTAAGACTTTATTTTGCTGACGTTCCATGAGAATAGATTAGACTTACTCACTTGTCGCATATGATCAAAGCGAAACTTTTGATGTGATTTGGGATCTACGAAAATGTCTGGCTCAATTTGGCCGTACTTGGAGACGATAACCTATTATTGCATCGAATGAAGAGTTATATTGATCGAGAAGTTAGATGTAATTACAATGTCCATACATCAGACTACAAGTATTATAATGGCTATGTACATTATGCTCTTGTCTGGGTGGCGTGACTGTAACAAATTGTTCCGTGTTATATTGTTCTAAAGCCGTAAGGATGCCTTCTTGAAAAACTACGGGATTG
>CAJVPI010001458.1:0-12658 GCA_910592345.1 Paraglomus brasilianum
TAAAGAAAAAGTTAAAGATTGTCACTACGCAAAATTGATCGTTGTTTATATTTTTATTACCAAATTGGGTGTACGCGCCATAATACAAAACAAATAAACAAAGTTAATCGTCAGAACCAGGGCATTTATTTTTTTAAAAAGATATGCTAATTGATATGTCCGATCTTGAGAAAATCAAAAAAAGCTTGACCGGATACTTTTGATAGGGTAGTGTATGAAGGTCTGGGTTGGTTTGTTTTTGCTGTCGAAATTCTTTGTGTAGAGATCTTACACACATACTTTATACAGTTTCTGACAGAACTGGTTGACGAGAGGGTAGATTGGTTTTTGGACGAATTGGTTGCAGAAATGGAGGCGAGAAGAGTATCCATTCCGACTCTGCGCCGTTCGTTAAAATTTTGTGGGATTACGCAAAAAGTACTAACAATTTTGATCATAGGTGTCGAAGTCTTTTTTTTTTTTTGTATTCTATCATACAGATAACTAAGGCAGCAGCGGAAAGAATGAGTTGTTACGTAGCGCATTTGTTGTTGAAATCGGCACTGGTTACATGCCCGAACAATTCATTCTCATTGATGAAAGCGCCAAAGATAAACGTACTCTTTCACGCAGATACGGATATTCATATGTGAATACAAGAGCTCGATTGAGAATAGCATTTAATCCTCCATGTAACTAAAAAGGCAAAGCAGGACATGTCAGGTCTATCACAGAATAAAAAGTCTCAGCAATCAACCATAACCATACAATGTTGTGAGCCCAAAGTTTGAGATGTGAGGGTGGTTGTAACTTTGAATCAGCCAGGGTCGTTCGTGTTGCAAACAGTGATATTTTTCCGTAACTCAATTATTGTTTCGGCAATATGTATTTTGCCTTAGCATGCTGAATCATCGTGTTTATTCGAAAATGTCACGTGAAAATTGTAATCACTGTAATCACAATAACCACTAAAATTTTAGGTGTTCCAGCATTTTGAAAACCGCAATAAAATGGCAACTAATCTACACATTACGTGAAGGAAAAGGCATTGCTGCCTCAACTCTAAGAAAAGGAGAGGACGTTGATAGCATTAACAATACTGCGTAACATAGATTCACTAGCTATAGGGGTATTTCCAAGCCACAATTGCTCGATGTTCACTTTGTCTGGTTTTGTTGCATATTATATAATAATAAGCCCATTCAGGTCGATCTTTAAGGATTTTTGGTCGATCTATAACCATGAATAGCTAGATAAACGTCCAAGCGGTACACACGGATCGCTACCATGGTGTGACAAGTGCTCCCCGCTTTTTTGAGATGTTGAGATGCAAGACGGTTTAGATCATTAATAAATTCGCGCGCTAATAATATTGGAGTTTTTGGTTTTTACTATCCATCCAGATGCTGAATTATATTTGTGTCTATTTTATATTATTGTATATCGAACAAGAATTACAAGAGTGTAAATTTACATTCGACAATTTCTGTATTTTATTGGTAAAACGGTTTATAAATATGGCATAGACGGTATAAATATGGTTAGCGTATGCAGTTTTGTTTGGTAAAAGTTTTGGTTATAATGAGTGTAATAATTTCTAGGGGTCTTTATGAATCTATTTATAAGTCTAAATAGTTATCGTGTAACAGAGATATCTGGATCGCGGAATTCATCTCCGATCCACCTTCCGATAAAATCCCTATTTACAAGCATTGCCTACTAGACTCACATCTGTTTATCGTGTAATTAAACCGAGTTTATTCGATTCTATGCATGTTAACCATATCTCTAGTTTTAAAACTATAATCAATTAGCTCTAAAATGATACAAAAGTTATTATTGCTTACATAGTTTGATGTTCGCCGTCAACAATCAGCGATCTTCAATTTACGGATACGGTGCATTCCCGCACTTGCTTCTTGAGACTCCTGACAATATTCTCTTAGAGGCTAGTGGGGGTTATACTGTGCTGTAAAGATAACTACACTTGTAGAAGGCTTGGCATTCGCCTTCTGTTATAGACGTCAACAGATTATTACTTAATTACGATACTTGTGATATGCGTTATTGAAGAAACCACTGTCGGGGAAATAATCGGGGAAACAGCCGGGGAAACAGCCGGGGAAATAATCGGGGAAATAGTCGGGGAAAGAAACAGACACTATTAATTGTTCAAAAACGGATTTGTCCAAAAATTCTTAGACCAACACTAAGTAGCATGTAGATTTGTCTGTCAATTATGTATTACAATATTAGCCTGCATCTTTTAATGTAATTTCTAAATTTGCGTGTTATTGTAACACCCGAGTTAAAAAATATTGGTTCTAGAAAGATCATAGTTGTTAACATTTCGAATATATTTAACGTTGGGCTAAATATAAAAGCTTTGACATCGCATACTGTTTCGACAGTACGACGCTTTACGCTACTGTTATAACTGCAACTTGATCATTTATACTAATCAACTACCATGGAGAAATGGAGTTTTCGGGTAATTTTTCTAATATTAAGCAATAGTCTGTGTAAATATAATAATACACTACGTTTTACTAATTATTATGTAGGAGGATAATGCTTTGATCGAACTCTATAGCGTATGCGGTTTCCAATGGATAACTATATCTCGTATGATGGGTACCAAATCTGCTTATCAATGTGCTCAAAGGTAAACATTGGCTATACATTTCAGTTTGGGACCTGTCTCAGTTCTGGACTGAGATAGTCCCGAACTGAGGTTAAAAAAGTTTATATTTTATCCGTTGTAACATATTGTTGACTGTTTGAACTATACATAACACATTATCTATACTGATTAGATGGCGTAATGCACTACAACCTGGAAGTATGTATTATAATTTGCTCTTATTAAAAAAAAGCAAAGTTTATGTATAATTTCATTAATTTACATTGTTATAACCGTTATCTGTTATGTCCATTTGAATAAACAGTCGACACAAACCCGTTTGCTCTACTCGAACGCGATGCGGTTAAAGAGCTGTACCGTATCCATGGTGCTAGATGGGCTAGAATTTCCTTGTGTCTCCCTGGTCGTACTCCAAAAATGGTAAAGGCCATCTGGGAGCAGATGCAAGCGGAAGAAGAACGTATCCGAGTCCAAATGTCGATACCGAGATTATTAAATTGACATTTATTACTCTATATTAATATGTCATAAGACTACAGATTTCTTAACTATGATTATATGGTTTAAATTAAAATAAACATGTAGTGTTACGACGTTTGTCTTTAGAATAAAAAATATATACTAACATTCTTATTACACGTACGCAATTTAAGTATCAACCTTCTTTAAAAGTATAATATGCTGGGAGATCGCTAATTCAAAAATCGTGTAATTGTTGTATCTCAGTTTGGGACCTGTCTCAGTTCTGGACCGAGACAACTGAGACAGGTGAAACCCTCCATAAATGCACGCATCTCTCATTCCCAAGCTCGGGAGTTAGCGTAATGCACACTTTTGCACTGATAAACGTTTTTCGCAATGTGTTATCATAACTGCGCCCGAGAAATACACGTGATATTAAGATGTTACATCGAATATTAAATTGTGTCACTACTGTGAACAAAGGGAAATTACTGTTCTGATTGGCTGTTTTTTTACAACATAGAGAATAAAAAGTCCGTTGTGTGCCCGTTTTTATTTCAGGATGGACGAAGAGTTATAAGATTAATTAGCGACATAACTTAATTTATTTAACGTGCAGCTACATGAATCTTATTATTATATACAGTTAACACTGTTTATACCGAACTGCCCGGCTGAAGAGTTTTCGTTCGTTATAACCCGAGTTCGCTATTACCAGAGATTCGTTAGATCCAGAGTTATTAACGTTAATTATAAAAAATCGGTTCTGACAATTTTGGTTCGTTATATCCAGAGTTCGGTATAAACAGTGCAAACAACCTGTCAACATCTTGCTCGTCAGATCAAATTCACTTTTTAAATCATCTATGTCAGGTTTAAACCATTTGTTGCCATGAAATCGTACAATGTGATAGATCAAATATTAAATATGAGAAGCGGTCGTGCAAAACAGTCGAAAAAAAGAATAACATTGCTCTGGATCAACTACATGGGTGTCACTGGCAAGAGACCACCATACTATGGCGCTAGGTGATCCTAGCGGCTGCCTCTTTCAAGCATCGACCACACACTGATAGAATACCAGTGGAAAGGCTGTGGTAATGCGTAGGATGTTGCATGATGCATGATATAACTGATAAAAAACTCTATACTTATATGTTTCCCGAGGCAACGCCAGAAAGATAAATAGCTCAATAATGACGGCTGCTCAACGTTTGTAAAAATTGCAGCTGGTCGTTTTTAAGACCAGTTTGAGTAGTTTTCTAAACAGAAAGATTCCGTGCAATCACGAATGAAGTATACGTAACCGGTAGGAATGCATGTTCTTTTGGTACAGCTATCGAGCGTATAAAGGCTCTAAAGCCACAAAAAACTGCGCAATTTGGTATTGTTTTAGTCGACAAATAATGATGATGATGATGATCATATTGCAAGGGAGAGAAGCAATCGGCCCCTAGACCTTGCCTTGAAAGGCGATAACTGTCCCTGTTCTTTGGGCTCGCTCAGCTATTAATTTCCGCCTCCTCCTCGCTATAATCTTTCCTCTCGTTTTCTACCCAAGACGCTATCAATTTTAAGGGTGTGGGCTTGGTATTTGTTTTTGTGTTTCGATCTCGCTCTTAATCTTGCGGTACATTTCGGAAAGGCTAATGTCGAGTTTTCTCTTCGCTTCAAAAAGTTGGTTAAACTCGTTCCAACGTCTCCCTCGTATGATTTGGTTGGTTTGAAGGAGCTACAAACACTTCTTTTCAATAGTATTGAGTTTCTCAACCACCACATTATATGCCGCAGCTTGTTGGCGGTTCTGATATATGAAAAGCATGCAATGGTCACAATTGCATGCGAGCTGCTCTTGGTCGCGAGCACCCAAGCAAGGGCGCGACAGCTTCTGCAACTTTGTAGAGGAATGTCTACCAATGGAAATGCAATTAGCATCCATGTCTGCAGACTCTTGTCAGAAGAAGATATGACGAACCATATTTATTTGACAAAAGCTTTTTTGGATAGTGCAAACGTTTTGCTTGTGATTAGAAAAACTATATAGAGTCTTTTTGTGTAGCTGAAAATACGTTGCTGCAAGTGTTTTTGTTTTTTCGTGAATGTGAATTCATCGCTTTTGTACACGGATGCTAGTCGCATTCTCTTAAAACATAGCAATACGTTCTCAAATTAGTGCATTTGGCTGTACTTTTTTTGTAGAACCTTTGAAGCGTTGTTTATTCGTTGTTTATGCGAGCCAAATATAACGGTGTAATGAAATGGTAACAATAACAAGTCTTGTATTCAAAAATCTACTCTTTGTTTCTAACTGTTCTGCTCTCTATTTTCAATACGCAATGGCGTATTTAGTCAATAAAATAATTTTTTTCAGTGCAATTGATTTTAGTATTAACACAAAGTCGGATTTAACGGACGCTTCTCTCATATTGTACAGCAAGTTTTTAACAATCTTTCCTAGTTAAAAAATTCCCACAGGCAACATGTTAGCTTCTTCTATTAGCCTAGAAATTAAGCACCATTCTTCAATGTCACAATAAAAGCTTAGTTTTCGGAACAGTTTCCTTCGTAACCCGAGCTTTTTGTAAGATTTGAGATTTCGGGTTCTTTATTGTCTTCTTGCTTTCATTATTCTCTTGAAAAAAATTTTCGACATTGCGGGTAATATCGTACATAAAAATTACTCTACTGTCAATGAGTTTATTACTTCATCCTAGCTAAGTTTATTTGGGACATCTGTTCTTGTATGGCGAGATTATACGCCGACTTGCCTGCTTACTTTATTTCTCACGATCACAAATTTTCGTTAAAGATAAGGCAAAGACACATGTGTAAACAATAGTATTATGCTTAACTGTTGAAACAACATGAGTAGCCTAATTTACCATCTCAAAGACCGGATACGTATTTCACGGTCTTTTACGTACGGCCTGAAGGTTGTCACTTTAGCTTTCCAACTGACCAAATAACTTTTCTTTCGATGAAAAGATTAAGCTTCACAAGCTAGTCGTTTTCGCTAAGCAAGTGGGCTGAATTATCGCAGATCATTAACCCTTTTGTCGTGATTGAATGGCTATGAAGAGTCTCCGAATGGAAATTTATAGACAAAGCACGAAAAAAAAAAGGTTAAACAGACAGGTTTATTCTGCTATTGGTAGTTTTTATTAGCAGAGTGTCAGTTGACCACTGCCGCCACGTATAATTGATTAGCGCAACATCTATTTTCCTATCTACGTGAAACTAATAGTTTTGCATACGTGTTATAGTACAAAAAAGGTTTGTTTAATATCTGATTTAACGGGGTAGTTCCAAGAATAGGGTTTTTAATCAAAATAACTTTCGCCAAGAAATTTCAACATGCAAACAAGTTTGGATGATTTTATTGGCTAAATCCCAATTTCAAACAGACCCCGTTACACAAAATTCCAGTGTTAAAACATCGCATGTATATGGGAAATTGTCTTTCAAATAGTAAGCAGCTTACAATCGATAATTTGCCTTTCGCATTGCCATGTTTAATTAATTGAAAATCTTTTTGTCCATTAGAAAGTTGTTTACTGCACCGCGAGCTTATTTTCTGGCCGATAATAGAAAGAATTTCTTTAAATAGACATGTCTGTAAATAGCTAGGGCTGTAAACAATGATAGACGTTTGTTGTACGAGAATGGTAAGTATGCGAGATCAATTTTAAATAATGTTCAACAATAGAAAGAGTTCCCCCCTTTTTTACTGCAAATTAATGCACATATTTACCGAGGAATCTCAGTGTGTTTAGACCCGTAAGACAACTAATGGGGTGACTTTGTGTTTCTGCCCACCAAATTCGTTTCTACAATTGAATATATTATCTCTATTATGCTTTTACTATGGACCAACCCTCGATGTGCTATTTATACCGTACATTAATGGCGTAAGCACACAGCAGTCGATAATTTTAGAAGGCATGTTGGACGAAGCCATTTTCAAACCAGTTTTTTAAAGACAGGACTCGATACACAAAATCCTCAACAAATATTAATCGAATATAGATAGTAATAAATAGCTTGTGGACAATTTGAAAGATCCAACGATAATACTTTTAGCACATGGGACAACAAATCGACGCCCATTGAAGACATTAAAGTTCGTACGACATAGATCTATGGGCCACACATTATCTATACTATTATGCGTAACTTACGTAATCAAACTAATAATGTCACCATTAAAATATCGTTCTTATCTCTTTCATCTTGAGGGCTAGGCCGTAGATGCAGCAAAGCCATACAGACGTCCAGGACCATGACTCTCTTTGTTCACATTCTAGCAATATATGGCAAGAAGAACTACGTCAGTGTTGTAAGACAAATCATAAAAAACAGCTTGATTATTTGATAAATATAAATCAACCAATAAGTATTCCACTGTCTAACAAACAAATAAATAAGGACCCTACGTACTCGTGCACACACAGCACTACCGTAACTAATTGATCATGTGGGGGCATATCAAGTTTACAGAGGTCAATGACTTTATTATTAGCTACAAACGAAGTCGTCGCCCGTGTTATACAGCTAACAAGCATGCAGCTACGTGGGAGCGGAACTTTTTTCCGTCTACATAATAGTAACGAGTTAATAATTGTACTAAATAAACATCAGCCTTGATGTTATGTAATTAATCACCAGATGGACCTTGTACGATGGCACTCTATTTTTACAGAGCCTAACAAACCGAATTAGAAAGGCTTGCATGCATACTTTATCGCCTTCGTGTTACATCTCTTGCAGGCGCGTACCTCAACCCCTACAGAATAAGGTGACATTTTTGCATATTACTGCGTTGTATTAGACATTCTTTATTAGGGGATTCTGCACGATATTATTATCTTGGCGCATGTCTAACAATTGGACTTAGCAAAAAGCATACTAAAGGGTCTTGAGATATTGTTTATACTTGTCCTATAAAGTACTAGAGAACAACTACCTGTTGTGACAGAGCGAACAAATGTAGTATAAGGCAGGGGACATTCTCGGTCTTTCAAGAAGCTAAAAAAAGTAACCAATAATTGATGAACCAATGATGAAATAATACACCCTTGTTTTCCTCAACGAATGTTTTCTCCACAAAGTGAATACGAAATGAATACGATATTTGGTATTTAGTATCTCAAACTGTACACATAATGCATATAAAATTAATTATTATGTAACTTGCAAAAAAAAAAAAACTAAGTATATAAAGACTTGCCATCTCCTCCCATCGTCTTCTCATTGTAGTAAACTACATAAAGGAGTATAAGTCCCATTCAATACTTCCACGTCGCATTACCGCCTTAACGTCTAATAAGCTATATCGAAATGAAGACCTTTTTGTTGATCACGCTCCTCGCCCTTGTGGCATTCTCGATGATTCATTCGACTGACGCATGCTTCGAACAAGACAATGCTAAAAAGGCCGCAGCATTGAATAAAAAATTCAGCAAAGTCAAGGTGACGGACAAATGTACACTCAGTGAATTTGGCTGTATTGGCAAGAAGTTTGCTATCTGTGGCAATAGCGGATGGGTTACGTTCGACTGCCCAGTTACTACGCAATGCAGTTTTCTTCCTCTTGTTAACAAGCCTGGTACCTCGTGTACTTGCGGTGTGTATTTATTTCTCGTTTTTCTTCGTGTTATTACTTTAGTACAAATTAAACCATGATTACTCATAAAATTTACAATTAACTACCTTAATAGATACCCCGAACGATATTGCATTACGCTTTAGCCTTGCCAAACAGTGCCGAGGAAAGACTGGTTAAATAGACGCTATCAAATTAGAACGTTATAATATTTATTGTTTTTATTACTCTTCCCCCCTGTTCTCTATTATAAAGTCATGAGTGCAGTCAATGAGAAAGTCAAAGAAGACTTTTAAATAATTTGTTCGAATACTGATCAAGCTTCGAATGTAGAAAGATATTTTAAATTTGTCTTGTAATAAATTTATTTATTTATACGATAATGTTGGGCTCATCATAAATTCTGGCTCGAAATTTGATCTAATTATACAATATTTTCGACTCTTTTGACATTTTATCTACTGTATGGTTCAATTGTGCTCGATAAGCCGAGTATGCAAACGCCTGGATGCGAAATATTTGAAGGAAAGTTAGGCGTAAGGATAGAAATGTGAACAATTTACTCACATCAACAATAAAATTTATGACTAAAATTTCAAGAGCTTGTTTAAATATACTAGCAACGTTTGATGTTATTTAAAAAGATTCACTGCATAGACTTCGACCATACGATGTATTGAAACATTGAACAATTCAATCAGAGTCCTGCAGAATATTATTGATCCGTCTTTGTTCAAGACTCGGTATTAGAAAGTCAAGGGTAACAAGGACGATTTGTCTACTATTTTTAATTTGTTCCAAAGAGAACATATACAGTATATAACCTAACATCTTGTTTTCGCTTCAAAAAAAAAGTATGAGATAAGCAACAAATGGTCTAGATGTAAATCTACCGATCATGCATGCATGCACATTTCAATCCTGCATTCCTTAACTTTATATTATTTAGGGTAATGATGGCTACTATTTTGCCTTATCAGACTAGCACAAAGACTTAATTCTCTGCAGTTTAACAGTTTAACACACTCTCAGCTGCCGTTTTAGGAACTCTTAATATCATGCATGCAAAACGTGTGTTAACGATCTATATGAGCTGAATAATATGAATTCGCTGTCTGCTATAGGAAATGCATCTATATAGACAATCATTTCACACTTCACCGACAGTCATTTCACGTGACACATTGTTTATCGCACTTATATGAAATTTATGTCGGTGAAACGTACTGTCGGTGAAATGATTGTCGATGAAATGAACCGGACCCCCTCTATATCTGAAATTTAAACCACTACCTTGTCTTCTCCATAATAATTACAATTCATTTTTTCCATATTGATATACTGTCATAATTAACAATAACAATTTCTTTATTATTATCTTAAACATTAACTTTGTAACTATTGCTATTCAATATTATTTCATCTGCACATATTCTCTAGGCTTCTTAGCCAAGCTCTTTATTGTACCTATGTATGCCTAGCATATATGTTAAAACTAGCTCTAGCGGGTAACCGTAGTTAGACAACAAAGTTCTATATTATAGAAATGAACCGGACCCATATTAATATAGACGGATATGTGATCAAATTAAAATTCACTAAATTTATTACAAACTCCACTGTTCTCTATATACTGTTTATATGCGTTTTTCGGAAAGCTAGAGTTGTTTACTCTCTAGCTTATTATTATCAGGTTAATTGCCACGATACTTTCCAGATATGACAACTTTTCCGACACTACAGATAAACCTCTTTAAGAGCATACATACTCCATAAAGGCACCATTTGACATAGTTCCGAGCTTGAAACCCAGTGATAATATTGCAATGAGTTTTAGACCTGTCCATATAAAAATGTCCTCACGTAATCTCTACGAACAGTGGGAGACCCGGAGTGTTCTGATGACTTGCGTAAAATAATTAATGAGTTTTATCTCTCAGACCTAATGCAGTTTCTGTTTATTCTTAATGACAATGTTGTGCATAATATTTCAGACAATGACCAACTCATTACAGAAATCGTAGAGACTTTAGAGGAGAAATTGATATCGAAAAAGAACCGAGGTAACTATTGTCATTAGCAGTTAGCGCGTTAAAAAACTTGGAAAATGTACGCTCATTTGTTGATACGGCGGGAAGACACAAGTTAACGGATAAGACTAGCAAACAGTCTTAAAAAAATTGTCAATAAGGCAAACAACTATAAACCAATATTAATAATTAAAATAATTTATAGAGTATCTGAAAAGTTTTGACAATGTACAATTATTACGATAATCTGTGCACTTATTCAATGCAACACAAAAACTTGGTACAATTGGTTGACAGTTGCTGAGAAATTTGCCTCGAAAAATCGTACCCTAAAACTAATAGAGAATACTACATAAAAGCACCAAGCGTTACTACATTTTTGTGAGCTGGAAAAATAGCCGAACCGTGAAACAAATTTACCAGGAGTTGAGGACCGACCTACTCAGAACGTCCTTGCAAAACTGTCACCCCGAAAGTGGAGGAATTAGTATGTGATAACCTCACATTACTGTAAAGAAGAAGTTGGAATCTCTAAAAAAAGAATTGAGTACATCTTACATAGTCAATTGATTTTAATAAAGTAGGTAGCAGTAAATGCTCTGGGTCTCACACGATATTTATCTTAATAAACTTTTATTCAGCCTTAACTGACGAAATAACTTCACTCTTGGCGGTCCGCTTTCTGCTGATACTATAGCTATAAAAGCGCGTAGGTCGAAATACGTCATTTATTCGATTTATCGGAGTTATAATACATATTAGATATGAATAACTATTGACTTGGAATAAAATTTTTCCGTCACAACTACGGATTAACTCTAATTTATGAGATATTTAGACTAAATTGCATTAATTCAAAGTAAAGAGGTTTTCGTCTTAACAGGGATCGGTTTGTTGACCTTGTATTAAAGTTACACTAACAAATATAATAATAACGTTATTGTCTATAAACTTCCACGTAGCTTGGACATACTAAAAATGACCATTCTTTCTTTAATCCAATTGTCCGAACAAACATGTGAACGCTCAAGATGCTATAGAGTTAAACAAAATTTTGAGCGAATGACGTCTAATAATTTTTGCACTGATAGGAATGTAGCCTGCGTTAAGGTCAATTTGCCAAATGCGATTAGGGCGCATATGTGCTGTCACATGCGCATCAACCTTGAAATGCTTTCTCTTCCTCTGTTACTTGCGGTACATATTATTGCTTTTGTAAGGTATTTCGACAAATTACTAATTAAATGTAGTCTTTCTAACTTTAATTTAAAGCTCAATATTCTAACTACTGTCTAATATATTTTGCATGCTAGTCTTGTTAATAAATTATTGCTATTAAGTTTTTAATAAATTTAATTCTGCTTATACAGCGGGTACTCAAAAGTCTCCGACCACCCCTACCGATTAATTAGTAAAACGTAGATTTTCCCCCCGAAAATCTCTATTGGCCGCATTTACTAAACTAATAACAAAATTTTTTGTACAGGAATGAAGCTAATTGACAGTGGTTTTCAGGAAAAATAATGATAAATTCAAGAAAGTTGTCGTGATAAAGCACAGTATCGTTTATTTCTTGATCTATAGCAATGCACGAAGCGACAATGGCGGAATAATTATAAATAGAATTAGACGATAATACATGAGAACAAGCATCAAGGTTGACTTGAATTGCAAAGAATAGAACAACTGGATTCAGCAAAAGTTCATTTATAAAATTATTTTCTACAGTTTGATATTTTATTCTTGGGCTTGTTACAACAATTGACAATTTGCTTACCAATGTCAGGATTCTCCGTGATTTCCGCTTAGTGATACAAGAATCTCCAGATATATCCAATTCTCTTGACTACCACAAGATGTCCATAGTGCAACCTTCCCCATATATCCAGTTTTCTTGACAGCTGTAGAACGTAGATTAGTTATAAATACGAGTCGTAGATA
>CAJVPI010001459.1:0-12633 GCA_910592345.1 Paraglomus brasilianum
GGAAAATTAGAGGCAAGCGAAAGGAAAGAACGGATAAGTACAGAGTATTCGGAGAAAGGATGAGGCTAAGAAGAATAAATGAAACTTCTTGGGAAGAGAAAATTAACAAGACAGGCAAATTTCTCTCAAGCGGTAACACATAAGTAGCGATACTTACATCGTATAGTCGATTCTCGGGGTCCCGTCTGCGTCTGAAACGCAGCGATAGTTGCTTGTAATAATGGCAAGGAGCAAACCAAACTGACGGCAGCAGTCCAAATCATGTTATTTTCAAGGCAAAGCTTGCTAAGCATTCTAATTGAACTTTGCCAGGAGACTATGGTAATATGCTTATGCATTCTCGTGACAAATAGATCGCTTTTGTTGATGGAGTCTGGGGTCCATATAAAGATGCTTTGCTAATGGATCATTGATTAAATGAAGGTGGGCAATCTGCTACTGGAAAGTTAATAGATTGTAACATCCGTTGCTAAGCCTTGACGATCACACCTTTTGTTTATGTGTTTACGTTTTAATATTAATATTAATATTAATATGTTCATCACATTTTGCGAAAACCTTCATCAGAATGGTGTAACATTAACATCCAGGAATTACGTTTACCTTGTTAACTACATTGCTTTTTGCAATAGGGTTCACAAAAGAATAATTTCCAATTTATTGTTATCCTAAAAGTAGATAAAGGACGGTCAATTATAATTAGAGTTTGATAATTACGATGATTGTAACAAAAGACTATTGTTAAACCGCAATTTAAGAATCCGCATGTCTTTTGTCCGTTTGCAGCAACATCGAACAAGAATAAAACGCTGCGTACCTTCGTTATATCAAACAATTAACTGATGGGGAAGAGTACAATACACGCTGAGCGACAATATTTTGTCACTTGTTGGAGATTTATACAAAGCCGAGACGTGGAAAGAGCAGAATCTGCCATAGAAAGTCAATAAACTAAACGTAGATCCCACATCAACACCAGAAAAAGTAATCCCTTAAAGAGATATCAATGCCTCTATAAAAGGGTATGCAGTGTGACTATCCAAATGCAGATTAAACAAACTAAAACCTATTGATTATCGAGACGGTTTATGACTTGCAGCCTTTCACCATAGCCAGTCTACTATGTAGGTTTTGTGTAATATTTATAAAACATCATGCCTTTAATCATTCTCTGCTCCAATGCTTGGCATTCTGTCGGACATCTCCCTATCGTCAACTATCTTTGCTTGAATACGTCATATAAAGAGTTTCCATTGTCATCCCAAATTGATTATCTCATCGAAAAAATTAAAATCCCTTGTGTTTAACTATCGATCACTTGATCACATGTACAACTTTGTAAAACCATCGGCCTTTCCTTAATGACGACATTTTCTCCCTTTGACTGCACAGAAGAGCCAGGTTGATTTTAAGACAGCAAGTAGCGTATCATAGTTTCAACGCTTTAGTTTAGGGCTGTATCATATTATAATACTGATTACATCACTTCATGATTTCTCATTTGGACAACCCTTCAAAGATCATCTCGCAAGTTGTCTATTTATAGTTAACAGGCTTTCCTGGTCGAGCACTTTTATGGTTAATGTCATTATTTTTAGCTGTTTGTGCACTACGTAACAATGGCTTAAATAAAGATGTTTTCCCAGTTTCATCCTCATCCACCAAATCAAACTTTTAAACTCTCCTTTACTTATATTGTTCAAATTGCGACTCCTACATAATTAATGCCCACAATCGACGCATCTCCCCATTCGCCGAGACATTCCATCACTACACAACGTCCCTCATTAAACATGTCTCATCCGGTTACAATTAACAATAAACTCGGGCACGAACAACAGCAGTCGACTCCATCCTCACCCTCATCCGTACTCGCCTCCTCTCCCAATCACCTTCAATCTTCAGCTAATCTACATCCATCATGGAGCCCATTCAAAACTCAACCGGGCTTACTCTCACCCAATGCACCACCCTCTTCAAATGTCTCGACTATCCTTCCTGTATCCTATCATTCTGGCTCCGCCGCATCGCTTTCGATTCCTAATAGTACAAACGAACACTTAATAAAAGAAGCGAATGGAAATATAGAAACAAAGGAAATAGAGAACGTTAAGCTGTTTAGTAAACAGTGTCTTGCAAAGAATAGAAAACTGTTACGTGAAATCAGAAATGTGGTTCTAGTCATCTTGATATTTATAATTATTTGGTTGGCAGTGACTAGTTGCTATGGAGATTGTTATGCTAATTAATATTAATGTAGTACTCGATCTATGGGCAGCCATTGCTTGGAAATACAATGCGGCTATGATATGGGGGGTCCAATTGTTATGATGAACCTTCCCTCTCTCTACTACATTCTTGCTCTACTCGTTCTATGTTATCTGTTACATCATGACTGTCACGCGATCATTTGCTTTGATTCCCATCACACAAAATCCCTTATGCGGCTAAGTTTAGATGATAATGTCCGTGTTCTCACGGTATACCTCACACACACCCAGATAGTGCGCAGCGGAGTAAATAGACGGAACTCGCTCCAACGCAAATCTCGGGTTCTCTTTCCCATAACAGCATTCCTCCCCTTTTGTTATATTTCCAACGTCATACAACGTATATACAAACAGTAAACTCAAAGTTTAAAAACTGCTACAATATTTGTTTGCACTTCGGCAGCCATGACGTTCATACCTGTCGACCAAACGGATAAAGAAAAGGTTCCTTGCAAGCCTCGTCCAATAGATATCGAGACTATCGCCAAGTTAAATCAAGAAAATAGGCTTTTGCTCAACAGCTATAGAGAACTCGAAGAAGCCTATAAAGCACTAAATGAAAATTTCAATCACCTGTCCGAGACCGGTGAAGCGCCAGAATTAACCATACGCTTCCAAGAAAAATGCGAAGAAAACAAAAAACTTACAATACAAAACGACAAGCTTCAAGCTTGTATAAAGAAACAGAAAAGCGTCGTTGAAGCACATAGACAGCTTGAGGAATTACTCGAGCAGAAAGAGAATGAAAATAAAACGCTTCGAGAGACGACCAGTAAGCTATCATACCAGATAAACGAACTTAATGCATCTCTCAGCAAACAATCCGAATCGGCTGCAGCAACAGCCGACTATCCCCGTATTGTTGCCGAGCTAACTCAAAAGTTCCAAGGTCTATATGAGACGATGCAGGAACAGGCGAAAGAAGCAGAGATACAAGCCGATGAGAACAACAAACTCAAGCTAGAGAACGAGAGTCTAAACGAAGAACTCGAGAATTTACGGAAACTTCATATCGAGCTTACCGAAAAGTTTGAAAAGTGCGAAAAGGTCATTAAGGATCTCAACAAAAAGATCGAAGATTGCGATAATCGAAAAGACGAGTTTACTCACATGTTCAATGAACATAGAACACTCAAACTAAAGTACGAAAAACTTCGAGCAAAGTATTCGAGTCTCGAGGACGAGTCTAATACCATAGATGGCAAGGAAATAGCGACCGAGTATGTCAAGGTTCTTTCCGTCAACAAGGAGCTCGGCGGCCGTGTTACTACTTTGGCCGATGAAATGGAGTCTATAAGAAGATTATCGGACGGGCTACGAAGAAGAAACGAAAACCTCGAGAATGAAACTAGGATGTTGAAGGAGGAGCTACTTGTTGCTCATGCTGCTCTCCAAGCAACGAAACGTCACTCCACGGAAAGTTGTCATACATCGGTTGAACTTGTGAAGCAAATAAAGTCATTGCAACGATCGCTACAGGTCTTTACTTCAGTCAAGGGTGCCGATTTTACAATTAATAAGGAAGCTAGTATGAAGCTATTGAGAGAATATGACGACTATTCCATAGTAGACGGACAATTTCCAAAGTTGCTTCTCAGCTGTGTTCTTCAACGGAAAGTGCTTGAGCTTATCTTTGATTATACTAATGACTTCTTCAAGGGAACTATTTCCAGTTTTGACAAAGTCAATAATGGTAATAGAAGTAGAATAGCGCTTACACATCATTTGGTCAATTTGACCAATAACGTTTCTGTCGTTCAAGCTGGTGGTGATATCGATCCATCCAAGATCAGAGATGTCAATTATGATTCTCTGCGGTCGCATATATTCGAGAATGTTAAGCCGCTTGTTGATAAAATACTTTCCGTGATGAATGACTGTCGAAGTATTAAGAGCTCCAGAAAATCCAGATTGTACGAGGAAGTCATCAACCTTGTGTTCAATGCTATCTCGCTGTATGCCTTCCCTACAAATAGTCAGCGTCCAATGTTGGAATTTGTATTCTTTGACAGCGGGACTCTGTTTGACGAGCAGAAGATGGAAGGAGCATGCGGAGATGATATTTCTTCTGATAGAGCGGAGATTGCCGTCTGTTATTTCCCGCTGGTAAAGTCTCCCAATTCTGATGTTGTATTTAGTAAGGCCGAAGTGAGAATGCGGGAGATATCAATAACAACCAATTGAGGTATTTAAAGCGGACATGGGCAGTAAGGTTTACACTGTTTCTGGTGACGTTGCTATAAATATATTCTTAATATATATACATATATATATGATGGGTGAATATTTTTTGACGGCGGTTTTTTTCAGAAGTATGCGTAGTATTTCGAAATAAAGAGCACAAGAATGTTTGCTACATAATATGGAAAGGTAACCAGACTTTGATTATCGTATTGCTTCATCATTCAGAAAAATGACCATGTAAGCGCGCCAGACGTTTGCTGAACATTTTGTAGGCAAGAAGAAATAAGCTACCCTACCCAAGCCAAAGGACGTTCTATTAATGTTGCTGAACGACGAGGCTGGCAAATGTCACCTTTAATTGTATAAATAAACGTAGGAACCAACTCCCGTTGGAAGAAATTCATGACAAGCAAACTCTAGTCAATATGTAACCGATTATAAAACGGATTAAAGAATAGAGGATGGAATGTCGTTGATGAGTATTTAAATAAAATATTTTCATATGTTTATTGTGGTACAATGTTGACAGGCACACCACTCTTCGCATATGTTACATTCATTTAGATGCGAGTGTTGTTGAAACTAACATATACATCAAGCCAATAACGATAATAATGATGACGTATTCCGCCCGACCTCTCTACAGCTGCGATTGTCTGGCAATGTGACTGTATAGAAGGTTTACGTATAGTCATGTGATTAAGATTATATTATACTAAAGATGTTGATTTTTCTCTCTTTAAAGTTAACGACATTAACAATGAATTAGTTCCAAAGTAAGCGTCAATTTTTATTGAGTTAACGATGGATGATTTATAAACAGCCAACTATTATTACTGGTTATAGTCACTATCTGCTTATAATCATTAATGGTTCGTGCCAAACCATTTCATATGAAAATCACCTTGCCTATAGTCACAATTTCTAATAAATCTTCCTATAAGCTGTATATAGTTACATCTGATCACGCGCTTTATTTAGAATGATGCGCGCATCGAAAAACTGCCTTCTAAAGTTTAACCAAAATAAAATAAAATTGTCAATTTCAAGCGCATAACTGTTCGGCAAAAAATTGATGGAAGCGTTCCTCAATGTTGACCGTTCAACAATAATACTTCTGCTGGCGAAGCTGGACAGCTAGTGAAGGTGAAGAAAGAATTATTTGTCAAAACTAGTGATGCCTTGAGTCATTGGTGCAATTGTTGCCATCGATATTATCAACGGCAAGATTTACAATCGCAACTTCCTGAGGAGAAAAACAATCGACTTTAAATAATAACATTATTCTGAATAAAAAATCTAAAAGACATTAAGGGAAAACAGAGAATGGTAAATAAATAACCACGTGCCATTGTCTCAATCCCTTCGGTCTATAATTACCACAAATGGGCTGCTAAAAGGGTGTGGCTATAGACAGTAGTTCACTGTAGAGAGGATGATTTTCTCATTAAACGGTTTGCTAGTTCGCTATGCTTTTGGATGTCGTTTAACATATTCACAAATTTCACGTTTATTAAGTTGAGGTTTTGCTTTAAATAAACTTCTACATGCTTTCTTTACTCCAAAACGCGTTTGTTATAGATAGAATTGCGATTATACCCCAACCTATAGACTACCGTTTGATCCCATCGGTAGAGAATAGAGGATTACTCAAAGACGGATTAATTATCGAGGATTAGTGTCTACGCATCGACATTGAGAAAAGCTTAGCGTTAAAGGTCACTACTGTCATGTCTATTTAACTAAAAGCAGGAGCCACACTCCACTCGAATTCTCAGAGTCAGTAATCGATGCTCTCCCGCGGTTGTTGACTCGACATTGTAAATTTGATTGGAGAATTCAAAGAATTTTACTGTTATAGTAATGACTAATACGTTACAAAGAATGTTTGTTATTTGTTCTTAGTAACTATAATTAACTAAAATAGCTGAAACATTCATTACTACCATAGCGTTAAGATTTCGTGTACAAGACATTTGTTTCATAGTTTCAGCATGAAGACTATCCAGACTTCTACAATAAATACCAAAATTCTAACTAAACTATATTATTAAAGTTTCTAATTAATAGTCTATATAGCATAGTTATACAGTCAACGGAGTTGAGAAAACAAGACAACGTTATATTAGTCATTATCGACGCCTTCAGCCTTTAAGATCTCAGAAACAACTCTTTCAGCGGCTTGTACTGCTCCAGACATGTATCCTGTGTCTTGGACAGCAGTCTCGGTACCTGTTCAAGAGAAAAAGTGGAACACAATAAATGCTATGCATTAAAATGGGACACGCAACAGTCAATTTAACTTACCAGCAAAGTGCATTCGTCCAATCGGTTTTCGGAATGCTTCGCCATAGTAAGTAAGCGTTCCTGGCGGCTACAAAAAAATTGTCGTCATTAACTTCATGGCAGGCTATTGTTATTAATCAATTGATAGTTTTTTAATTCATTTTGCTTACACATAGTGCAGATGGAGCTCCGGTACTCCATTCATCTAGCAGCCAATTCTTTTCGATATACTCAATGGGATGAGCAGCTTGATCATATGAGAATATTTGAGCCACTTGACTAAGAATTTGTGCTTTAGTTTTTTCATACGGATGCTGATGGATTGGATCAGACATTATAGATCGAATGATTAGTCGACCATTTTAGCAAACATATACGATGGGTGGGACGTGACGCCCAACGGTTATAATATCACCTTGGTGTGTTCAATTGCATGTTTCCCAGTAATAAATACTAACAAGGCCGTAAGAGAAGCATCATCGTTACAACCATCGACAATCTAATATAAAGATAAAAAGTTTTTCAATAACTATAGTTATCCGGTGACTTAAAATACACAAGAATGGTCTTACCATTGAAATAGGAGATATGCCTTCTCCAGATTGAATGTCTGGAGATTTATCAAAACAAATGATTTCTCCACTAAATCCATTCTCTCTCCACCACGCCTTCTCATAAACTAAAGCAATTTTAATATATGATGGCATAAACATCTTTTCACACAACTACAAAGAGGTGGGATGAGAAGAGGAATCTTTATTAGTACACTGGAGAGCCCATTCCTACAGATAGCTTCAATTGTTATCTAGCCTACCTTTGCTCTCGCCAATCCGACAAATGGCTCGATAGAAATCGTAGCCTGCGCAGTGGGGGGAATGGCCATAACCACATAATCACCATCAAACTTGTGATCTCCGGAATACACTTCCACTTTGTCCTTGTGGTTCTTGATTCGCGTAACTGGACGTTGAAAGGAGATACACCCTTCGGGTAATTTGCGTCGGAGACTCTCGGGGACTTGGTATGCTCCACCTTTAATCTTGAACTCTTGTGCACCATCTCGAGTTTCGGACAGTCTTAAGATACCTTGTTCGTTTACGAGTATGAAATCGGTTAGATACGCCGATCAAAATGAGCAAGCATTTACGCAATATGTATATTTACCTCCTCCAGCCTTGACTACACTCAGGTAATGTAACATCGAGATCTCGTTTCCTTCAGCACCTGTTATCATTCGTATAGCACAATCGTAAAGTTCTCTGACTGCCTTACTATGCACATTGGAACTAATCCATTGGCCGACGGTTATTGAATCCAGATACTCTGCATTTTCTACAGCATTGTTTGAGCCGAAAGGTGAAGGTAAGGATACAGTTAATATACATTATCAATAGAATGTGCAAAATATGTACATACTCGACTTCAGATGGTGATCGACGTCGATGCCTTTGCACAATTTGTCGGTCGCAGAAATTCCATTAAAATGAAGATCCAACAAAACTAGAAAGTATATGTATGAACAACCGATTAGTATTAGTTAGAGGCGTAACCATTTTTGGAAACCGGCTATAACTTTTTCGTTACCAAAGATATTCAAAGGGGGTATGGTCGTCGTAGCCTTGAACTTTCTAATGGTTTTCGATCTCCAGTGGACAGTCTTTCCTTGAGCATGCTGCGGATAAGTTTCCAACCCAAGTTCGTTCAACAAGTCCAAAATGTGCTTTTGAGTCTTGCCCACCCATTGGCCTATGGACAAGAAAGAAATTGGCAAGTCTATTGAATCGCCATAGCAATACTCACCCCGCGTTTAAATTAGGGCTATCGCTTACCTCCAAGATCAATTCTCTTGCCATCAGTAAGTTGAGCGCCATAAACCCGTCCACCAACCCGGTTGCTAGCTTCAAGAACTTTTACTTGAAATCCTGCTTTATGAAGTTGATGTGCCGCGTATAAACCGGATATTCCTGCTCCACTTTAAGTATACGTGTCTATCAGTGATTGGTTATGTAAATGGAGAAATTCCCAAAAGCATTGCAACTCTCCCGACGTACACAATAATTACTGTTTTCTTAGACTTTGTCATAATGGAACTAGGTAGAAAGCAACTTTGAATTCTGGGTTCCACAAAATATGAGTGGTCTTTATATTATGTAGCTTTTCTACGTACGTATCTGCCACAGACCGAAATTATCCATTAAAAAAAACAGCTGATACCCAAAATGAAATACAGTAACTGTGGGAAATAGAGAATACTATGTGTAGTTGATAATAACAAATGACACTATCACCATGTGCCTTATCAATTCAGCGCTATGTTCGTTCTTAGTCAAGCATCAAAAAGCCAGATAAATCTCTTTGCATTACTGTCGTTTCTATGTTTACTCATCTCGTACTTGCACTAATGCGATTGCCTTGCCATAGGAAAAAAGGAATTAATTCCCGTATTTAATGCAGTATTATTTTTACTACTACTGTTGACTTGACTTGCAATACACTATAAATCAAGCGACTACAGCTGCGTCTATTACTCCCGGATTATGATAGCACAGTTTTTTATTTATAATGAGTACAAAACGAATGACCTTCATTACGTCGATATCGCTCTGTTATATCAGACTTCCTGACATAAGTTCGGTTGTTTATCGGGTAATTGCATAATTGCGTTTTTTATTTTTGGCGTGTGATGACTCGTTTTACCGTTCTGGTATTTGTGGGTAATTTGCTGAAAAGCTTTTGTAACGACAGGTATGATCTGTTCGATTGCCGCTTGAAACGGATATTCGGTTACGTCATCCACTCATACCATAGTCTCCTTCTGCGGGTCTTGTAGACGTCTTATTCAATAAAGTTAATTTAGCAATCTTATCTTCCCCAAATTGCAATGATGTCACCGTTAATGTCATATGAGTGCCAAAAAATTTATCCATTCGCGCCAAAAAATATTACTACATTATGTGCAACTCAGAAATTGACTTATCACATTTTTAACGTTCTTTCTTACTGTACACGATGGAAAGCCCAGAACAGAGAGGAGAAGGAAGCAGACGAGAAGCTTTGGGGTCAAAAGTTCGGGACAGGAGAAAAGTTAAAAAAGCGGTACTTTTTTTTTAAATTTGAATCGTAACGGTTTAAATACTACTATAACTAACACTGCTTCATATTAAAAGTCAATGATATATTCAAATTTTGACTTTTTGGATAGAGCCTGGTGGAAGCCCTCTTATGATGAACATAATGCTAGTTATTTTGTCATAAACGCCAAGCGCCACCAACATGCCATATTATTGGCTGTTAACGAAAGTGACCCGCTCTTTTGGAAGGATATATCAACCTTCATCGTGAACACTATCGACTTTATACAACAGGCTCTAAAAAAAACTAGTATTCTTAGACTGTTTTTGAGCTGGCTATGCGGAAAATTTGCATATTGTCTCATATCCGAAAGATCTTTACGTTTGAAGAAGAAAGTGAAAAACATCCACGATGCCTTTATTGGTATTTTTCCATCAATCTTCTTTCCTGATCTTCCAATAGATCAGTTTACACCTTCGTTTGTATTTGCACAACAGTTGCATCGAAAAATTGGAAATGAATTGATTAGAAACGCGGGTCGGTATAGAACGCGACATGTTATGGCAACACAAGAAAACTATGTATATGTGGCACCGGATTTGATCGAGGATAAAATGGACGAGTTATTCCGTCAATGTAGAGAGGAATTCGAAAGGACAGACTTGCAATTGGAGGAAGCTATTAAATGCGGGGCATGTTTTTTTCCCTATTTCTTGACAATTCACCCTTTTGTAAATGGAAACGGAAGAGTAGGGAGATTGCTTTTAAGTTACCTTTTATCAAAATTCACAGTTGTACCTCTTTCTTTATACACTGGATCTGAACCACGAGATTTATATTTACAATGTCTCCGTGAAGCACGGTATCAAGAACCATTTAATCCTAGTGCACTTGCAACCTTTATGCTCGAATGTGTATATAAGACATCTTATAACATATGTGTAGTTATGGATATCAATATTCAAGATTAATATAGTTTTATAAAGTTAATGATAATAAAAAAAAGAATTTAGTTTATGATTTGGTATAAATTTGAAAATCAAACCTGTCCGGGCAAATTATGATGTCTTATTTTATTGGACACGTTTATTAGTTTAAATTTGAGCAATCAGAGTTTTTCTTTATTTATGACATTTCGCTTTCACAATAAACTGTAGAGTTATGCATTTGCCATAGCAACTAAGAATATTCGGGAGAATACTACTAAGATCGGTAGTATTATTTTTATTTCACAACAATGTTCGACATGAGAACATGAAGATTTGGCGATGGAATATGAGCTACTTATACTGTATATCCGCAACGCTCTTTTAGCTATTTCCAATTATAGTATCTTGTGTTGTTGAAACGTTTTTGCTGTTACTGCGCCTGTTGCGGATTTTTCGAAAAACGCCGTTTACTAATTTAACTTTTGTATTACTGAGCTAAATCTTAGTGCTGAGCATATACGTAAATGTATGGTAAGAAAGTGTAATATTAATACAACTTTGAGATGTGACTTACTTATCTGATTCATCAGATCAGCCCATAACATATGGATGGGGTATATGTAATATATGCAAGGGTACATCATTCAATGGCTCAATAATTCCAACTCGTCTGTAGCCATCAATACATCAAAAACAACTGATATATGTTGAGAAGCAAAATCGACCACGCCACCGTACAAACATCTAGATAAATTAATTGTTTAACCTAAGCAATTATTGCAAACAGTCATAATCGGGAATATATCCATATTTCGCTATCGGATAATTTCCCGATTATTATAAACAGTCTCGGATTCCTTATTATTGCGCGACGACAAACCTCAGAGAATTTGCATTAGCTAAGTTTTCGACATCACTTTGGCTAAAAAGATGGCCACTTGACAACCTATCTTGATCATCTTCCAGTTCTTGTTCTTGTTTCTGTTGCATCACAAATTGAACCAAGTCAATGCCAAGAGTGCATTTATGAATTAAGTAATAGTGACGGGGGATGAATATTGGTTGGTTGGCAATAGTCCTATGATTGCGAATGCATGCACAAACATCCCAAGCTCTTATCAGTATTATATGTGCTGCAAGCTCTCCGCGACCACCATAATAAATATTTCCATAATTATAGTCGAAAAGAAAAGAACAAATACACTTTGGTGAATGAACAACTTGTAAGTCGTTTTCAATATTATACTTTGTTTCTTAAATATGGTTTTTCACATGCTTATAAAGTAAAAAAAGTAAAAAAATCCGTTTAAGTTGGCAATAATCAATGATTCGCTGAATATTACCAAAATTGGAACGAACTTTATTTTATGATGTACGATGTAGCACAAAGTAGAAAGTGGCTCTTCGAAACTTCAGACGATGTCGTTGGCTCACGCAGCAATTGATAACTTGGTTCAAGCCTCCTTGGAAAGCGAATATGAATACTTAAGACTTGAATGGACTCCTTGTTCGGAATTCACCGACATAGAGCCAACTCAAATCAACAACGTCTATTACTACGGCAAGATAACACTGGTATTCCTTGGAGGCGATGAAAACTGTACGCCAACACTTATAAGTGAGTTTGCTAGAATATACTCACTTCCGACACACAAGTACAATAATGATGTCAGTCGATTTAGACGATATTCCAGATGGCTTCGCTTTCGCAACAAACTCATAAAGGGTTTTACCAAGTATGACAACAACTATTACATGATTGCTGATAGAGACTTTTACCATTGTTACTCTCGATATGGATTCTGCGCTGTATGCGGAATACTCCGATGTAGTCCCGTGTGGTGCATTTGTGGACATAAACAATTATCCGATGGATGGACTAGCAACAATAA
>CAJVPI010001460.1:0-12625 GCA_910592345.1 Paraglomus brasilianum
TTCAGATCAGGCGATGTTTACTCACAATTGTATTTGCCTACAAATAGAAAAGACAAATGCTAACGTCTTCTGTAGTTTAAAGCATTCTTACACAACGCTATTTTAATACCCTCATCTTTCAATTTTTCTCACCAGAAGAGAAATCATTAACGTTTTTAGTAAATAAAGCATATTTACAATGATTATACTTAGTATACCATATATTCCGATCTGACATATGTCCATTCCGAACTGACATAAATTCCGATCTGACATGCAACATACTTAAACAATCAATATTTTTCGTATTGTTTTATTTAAATGAATATCATTGATAACATCATTGCTATTCATAATAAAAAGTGAATATAAATTCCTATCCAAAAACAATTTGGTCACCACTGGACTGGTAACAAATTTTTTAATGACCAGTTTTATATTACTCGACTTTCTCCCTTATTTTTTTCTTTACTTCTGACTCATTTCTATAGAAAATGTACACTTTATTTTGTGCTTTACTATATCCTTGTTCAGCTGCCTTTACATAAAACTCAAGTGCCTTTTTAATATCAGTTTCTACCCCGATTCCATTTTCATAATACAGACCAAGAATATATTGTGCATAAAGATCTCCTTTTTTAGCTTCTAATTGACACAAGTTAGTTACAAGACTAATGTCAAAACCTAATCCAGTTGTTTTGCTATAAGAATAATGCCTGCTGTTTTTAACTTGCACTGACAAATGTGCTTGTTTTACTGCATTCTGGTATAAGTCAACTGCTTTTTGTTCATCTTTTTCTACTCCAATTTTATCCTCATAACATACAGCAAGATTATATTGTGCAATGGCAAACCCTTGTTCAGCTGCTTTTTTATACCATCCAACTGCTTTTTGTTTACCTTTTTCTACTCCAGTTCCATTGGCATAACATACAGCAAGATTAAATTGTGCATTGGCAAACCCTTGTTTATGTTCAGCTGTTTTTTTATACCATTTAACTGCTTTTTGTTCATTTTTTTCTACTCCAGTTCCACCCTCATAATGTACACCAAGATTATATTGTGCATTGGCATCTCCTTGTTCAGCTACTTTTTTATACCATTCAACTGCTTTTTGTTCATCTTTTTCTACTCCAGTTCCATTAGCATAACATATGGCAAAATTAAATTGTGCATTGGCAAACCCTTGTTCAGCTGCTTTTTGTTCATCTTTTTCTACTCCAATTCCATCCTCATAACATTCAGCAAGATTATATTGTGCATTGGCAAACCCTTGTTCAGCTGCTTTTTTATGCCATCCAACTGCTTTTTGTTCATCTTTTTCTACTCCAGTTCCATTAGCATAACATACACCAAGGTTATATTGTAAAACATTGGCATTTCCTTGTCCAGCTGCTCTGTGCATGTTGGTCCCTTTTTCATTCCAGTATAACCATACACGAGTATGTGAAAAAGTTTTTTTCGGCGTAGAATCATGATCAGTGTTATTAAATTTTCACCCAATGTATGCAAAAGTTAATATGTCAATATCAACGACAAGACTGAAGTCCAGGAAGATACGTTAGTGTAACGGGAGTTGTAAATGTAATGTTACACATATTCCGACATATAAATACGAATTGCGACTTCTATTCTACACATTATGGAAGCAATTCAGTAAGCAGTAAGCTGTGAAGTAATTTAGAAGTTAGCTGGTGGCAAGCACTTTTTGACGCTACTGCTGTAGAAGACTTTCCGTTTCTATTTATCACAAAGCGAGCGTATGAGTGTCTACAAAATTAGTATTGAGCAACATGGCACTTCCGTGCGGTACCAAGTTCGAGTAAAGAAGTTAGTTCTAAAACAGTTTTGTTCTTGCGCGTAATTGTTAGCGAACAGAAGTATCAGTAATATCAGCTGTAATAAGATCAATGAAAAGGAGAAACTTACAGTTAATTAACGTTATTATAATTTTGTTTTCGTAGGTCAGCTGATCTCAATTGGTGTCTTTTTTTGTGCTAGTCCGTATTAAGCTGATTTTTCGCTCCAAATAATTAGCTTCATGCAGTAAAGTTGGGGGTCAATCTTATAACTATAATACTTTCTCTATTCTATTCTATTCTATTCTATTAATTTCATTGGATTTCATTTCGACAGAAGTGAAGTAGTAGTAGATTCATTTGAGGTGGAATGTGGATTATTTTATACGTACTTTTTATGCGACTCACCTGATTTGCACAATTCTGTTCGCACACTCACCTGACAAATTTGATTTGCATAATTCCTCACCTGACGTTTGCACAATTCGTTATGTATACGCCCACTTTCTTTCTTGACATATACTTTTGAAAATAAAAAACAGTTTGGATTTCGATATCTATACTATCTATATTGCAATTGGTGTATAATATTTATGATCAAATTATGCGAGCAGCGATACTGTAATCTCGATGTGGTGTAATCGAAGCCACAACATAAGAAGCGATAGTGTAATTTCGATGCGGTGTGAATGTAGCCACAACATAAGAAGCGATAGTAATCTCAATGTGGTGTGATTGAAGCCACAACTACGTAATTATTAAATAAGTAAGTACGAAGCATAGTGTAATCTCTATGTGATGTGATCGAAATTCTGCCATGACTATTACCGTTTTTGATAAAATGTCTCAAATTTTTATTATCATTATTTAGCTATCAGTGATATCACAGCAGATGAAACTAAATAGAAAACGAGGTCAGCAGACGAAAGAGTTTTCTATGTGTTATATGAATGCAAAGAAAAACCGATCGGTATCAAGCTCTATTGAACAAAATATGGACACATTAGAATCTGAAGAAATTGGACAGAGCAACACGGAAATCAGAAATGAAATAAATGACGAAGGCGATTTTTGATGGTCTTATTTACAACGTCAAAGACATTGAAGCTGCGATAAAAGATGAATTTACTAATAAAGATGATCAACCAATAAGCTTCAGTTTAGAAGTAGAGCTTGACCAGTGTAAATGATACAAGTTTAACAATTGTGCACATAAAATTGTAAAGCATCTACAAATAGAAAACGGGTCAGAATATTATTGGGAAATCCGCAAAACCCATGTCAACAAAAAGGATGGCGAATTTACTACAGTGTACTTTGATTGTACACAGAGAGAAGATTGTCAATTTTCCAGAATCAAACGTGAGGTTAGACCAGCTATTGAACGCTATCCAGGTAAGGGCGGCATAATAATGAAAATCGATCTCCCCCAAAAATCTCGTTTAGTCATCAATGCAGTCACCCAAAGCCAACCCATGGAGACATAATATCCCCCACAAAACAATATTAATTATGGTGGCATATGTAAGGTTGAATTCTACAAGAGATTATCTAATGAGAGATTGATTGACCCAGAAATACCAACAAGTGTATTATTGGGTGGCAAAATTATCAAAAATTCAATTTGTCACTGATACCAGAAATCAGCTCAAGTCATCTAAAAATTTTCTCAAACATAGTGCACAAGTGAATGAGGGTTATAAAGTAAATTTTTATCTTGAAAATAATCTTGTAAGAGCTCTAGGGTTTGTTACACCATTCTTACAACTTATTGAGAGAAGTAACATCATTGAGCTGGTTATTGACTCAACATTTAAGACAAATCAAAAATGCTTTGAACTTTTTTGCTGTAATAGTCAATAACAGCAGATATGGCATACCATTGGCATACCTGTACCTGGACCCATTTGTTCCTTTAGAAAACTCGCCAGAACCAGACAATCATAGCAATGACAGAATTCAAAATTGGGAGTGAATCGCAAGAGGGGATCCAACTTCTTTGTTCTGTCCTTCAGCTTTATGGCATGAGAACATGCTCCCAACATTTGTTTTGGTTGACAAGGACATTGGTCAGATTAATGCAGTGCAAGTGGAAGCAGCATAATGGTATCAGTTTTGTCAATCAAAAGATTTAATACATTTGTGGGTATACCTATGGCGTAATTGGTATCAAAAAAAACATTGAGATCATTTTGCTTGTGCATTATATCCACAAACTCTTCCACTTCTTGTTCACACAACAAAATGATAGTTGAGTCACCCTGGCAAGTATTGAAATACAATTACAAATACAGATACAATCAGCTGCAACTTGACCAATTAACACAAATTATTACCAAATGATTAGTTACTGACCAAATAGATATGTGGAGGAGATATTGTAACAATCATGAACTCCCTTATGGTGGCACTCCTTCAAACGGGAATGGAACATTGCAAAAGGAAAAAGTGTGGATGATGTGCATCAATATAGAGTCATGGATTTGTTCATATCCAGCATATTTAAGTCATCCCTACTTGATTTGGTAGCAACAAAAATCAGACTTGTTTCTGGCTTTTTATGGACATTATAGCATTCAAATAGACAATACACTTTGGAACAGCACTCAGGAAAGTGATCATCAATCTATAGATTAACAGTAAAAAATGACAGCTTCAGAAGATTTTGGTCAGTATCTGGACTTACTGGAATATACATACAATGATCCTGGACAAGGACTATGCATCACTAGACAGTGAGAGCATCTGTAACTCTGATCAGCATATTGAAGATTCAATATTAAGATGAGCCATTAGAGGTAGCCAATACATTAGAAATAAGCACCACTGATCAGCAATCCATTATCAGGGAAAGACAAGCAGCACTAGAAATACTCAAGTCATTAGTAATTCATTGCTAAAGAAAACATACATAATGACATGTTTTATCAAAATTTATGACACTTTTCAATCCTGTCACAAACAAATTAAATCCCTGCAATAGAGTTCTTAATGCTAGGACACAACAGAGAACTTGGCAGCCACCAAGACACAGAAATTTAGCCTTTTATCTCAATTTTTTTTCCAATCAATTATTATTATCAACTAATAAATTTATCATTTTATGAAAAAGTTTATGGCTACATATAATGAAAAAAGATTTTTTGAACATATTATTGGTCATATACCTAATAACAATAATACTGAACTGATGAAATTTTTACAAATCCTTTTTAAATAGTATACCATTCAATAATACTGTATAAATAATGTGTGTTCTCATCAGTACCATATGTCTTCTCAGCCACACCAGCCATTTTTATTTTTAGTTCATGTGATCAAATGTTTACTTTCTCCTATTTTGTTGCAATATGCCCTATTTTATATGAAAATATTCTGCCTAAAGCAATAGTAATAGACAATGTCATTATCTAGGTAGCAAAATGCAATTATTTGGTTTCAGTTTTACTTCTCTTCTGTAATGGAGTAGCAAGTGAGACAGGTGAATCCTTCCGTTTAACCCCTGAGTATGAGTACAACAACTTTGCTCTTTCCTTGGTCAGCTCAATTAATTTCAGTTTGGTAGTATCCAGTTTTTGTACAAAGCCTAACATTGTACAATATGCAATCTTGATATAACACATATCCCAAATTGATGATGGTATTGGTGTCTCATAAGCAAGAATGAGATGAAAGAAGCCACCAACAGCAGCAAGTGCATAGATACGAATGGTATGTGCTGGAATTGTTTATTTTATGACAAGTGTGAGTCAATAAAATAAATAATATACCAAATACAGTATGTTAGATAAAAAGTAATCACTCACCAACAACTGTGGATCCCCACACAACTAATGAACTGGCATCAATGCCCTTGAGCTGATCCTGGGCAAGAAGCCATATGTCACACATCTCCCTTCCTAGCTTGAGTGTATCAATCCATTCTTTGGCAAGATTACACCTAGGAAGACCACCTGACACCTCAATGCATCCAATGTCAGGTCTCCAGTATAGTCCAAGAAACTTGACAAGAACATCAACTTTTAATCCTATCCATGTTTGATCAGTAGGATCTCCACCCTTGTTACAGTGTGCAGCTGTTGTATTTTCAAAGCTATTACAAGTGTTTTTTTGTTTGTTTTTTTTTAAAAATGGCTTGAAAGAAAATCAAATCAATAGTAATAGCACATCAACTGAAGTTCAACTTACTAGCATGCACGGTAGTTTGGTGCTTTTCTGATTAATGCATCTACAAATGGTGCTAAATTGCGCATAATGTGCTCATACTCTGACAAGTCATCTCTATCAGGGCCATTGATCGAGTCATAGCTGAAAAATAAACACAATAATAAAATATCATCACTATTACTATAAAAACTTGTCACAGTAGACATTAGAACCAAGACTCACATTCTATCAAACAATGTCTTGACTGTTTGCTGTTCAGGTGTTGAAGCATGGACATCCTGCAAGTCTTTTTCCTATAATAAAACTTAGCAAATTTGTCCCATATATAATAAAATATGCAGAGTAAAGTGTATACCTCAAGCAACTTGTCAAAGAATTCATTTAACTCATCGGAGAGCTTAGGGATAGTGAAGTTCACATCTGGAAGTGACCTTTGCATAGATGGCAAATATTGTTCAAGCAATTTTGTGGTAGGCCCATGCTGACCTGAATGATCAATGATGGAATAAAACAATGGACTGAAATAAAACATAAAGAATAAATTATCAATCCAAATTTTTGATGATGTTGAAGAATGAAGAACACATGATAAACTTACTTGTATAGACACTGTGTTTTTGGTATTTTAGTGTTGTACTTCTCTACCAATAGTCGTACTGCAGCCCATTCATCTAGAGTCATTGCCTTTCCAGAACTACTTCTTGTTATATGTGGCTGGTGCAGTTCAGTAAGGTCTACATCATCTTCATTGATCTCAGTGTCTTCCCCATCTTCTCTCTTGCATGGCAAGTCATTCTTGTTAAGAAAAACATTTGACATTTCCCGACCCTTAGTAAACACTTTCATAGAGGACTGTTCACTGGCGAGCTCACACACTTTACTAGTATCAGTTCCATCATCAATTTCTGGCTCGCTCCTTTTAGTCCATATTTGCTTGTGCACTTTCAGGACAACTTCACAAGGAGACAATATGCCTTCATCAATGCTTTCTACATTGGACGTAATCTCATTCTTGCCTGTTTCTTTGAGTTGATCCTCTAACAGTCGATCTCCGACATAGTTCGTCTCATTTGTATACATGATAAGTGTTTTCTTGCGACGATTGCTCGCGATCTCGTTCTGTAATATGCCGATTTTAATAACAAGAGCAAAAAGATCAAAAGAACTTTTGAAGCCTACCATTAATCTCCGCTCAACGACAGGAGACCAATCAGGCTTGTCTTTGACAATCTATATATTGAAAAAGAGATTAATGTCACCAACTTCACGTTTTATAATGATTGATCTATAGCAAACTGCAATATTAATATGTGCAATGAATGGTGGGGCTGAGGACGACACCTATCTACCGTGGTCAGAGCGAAAACTGAACCGAAGCTTCCACCACCATTACTTGGGCAAGGGACGACACCTATACTCACAGTCAGGGCAAAACCTAACGCGAGCGCCCTAAGTAAACTGAAAAATTTGAGACCGAATACTTCCGTTTTCAATGCCTAACAGACTCGCAGCGGTGGCAAAACGCTTCGTCCATATGCCAGTCAATCCTGTAACGTCGGTGGTTGCTGGAGGTGACCCAGCGACAAAATCAACATTCAAACGAATAAACTCTGCCAAAGACGGAACATACTTTTTCTCCAACGCCTGGAGAAAGTACGGCTTGAGGACTACAAAGTGAAGTGTTAGATGCTGCAGTGGTCTTTTTGCTTCGGAAAGCACCCACCTTCGAAACCACGCGGGATAGACATTGTTCATGCAGTGACGAGAAATGAAAGAGATATCCGCAGCCACATTTCACACTCGCGTGATCAGTTTTTCTTCGTTTAAAGGTCATGTGATTCGAATAATGCATTAGATTCGAACGCGTCTGTCGTAATCTATATATCTATATATCTATATATCTATATTAAAAAAATTGGATTTCTGTACGGTAGACGCCTTTTTTGTTTACAACCGCGACGCCTTTTTTTTGTTTACAACCGCGACTCCTTTTTTTGTTTACAACCGCAACGCCTTTTACTTTTTTGTTTACAATCGCAACGCCTTTTTTTGTTACAAACACGACTCAAATTTTAACACTGTTACTATTACTATTATGGACAACGTTAACGAAACCTCAATTGAACGAAGACGTAGATTGAAAAGAGAGTCTAATACTCGAACAAAAGCTAACCAAACTTCAGAGCAAAATGGACGGCGTAAAAGGCAAAAAAGAGAATCAAAGGCTCGAAAATCTGCATGCAAAGCAACTGCTGCACCTGCTCAGTCTTCATCTTCTACTACTGATACTAACTTTATTATTCCTCTTCCCCTTAATGGACCTTTACACCAAGATGACATTCTTCTGGATCTTACCATGGTATCAAGGAGTGTTTCAGTTCCAAAAGCATGTGTGTATCCTTTTAATTCAAGTAGGTTACAACGACATACTCTTGGAAAAATGGATACTCCATGTTTTTCTTGTGGTGCCTTAAAATGGTTAGATGAAAGAGTCACAGAATCAACTAAACATTCACCTGTATTTGCAACCTGCTGTGCCCGGGGAAAAGTTCTGCTACCATGTCTTCAAGAACCTCCAGCAGTATTAAAGTCTTATTTAATGGGTGATGATGCAGCTTCACAAGAATTCCAACGAAACATCCGTGCTTATAACTCAGCTTTAGCTTTTACTTCTATAGGAGCTAAAATTGATGATCATATAACTGGCACAAGAGGTCCTTATACTTTCTGTATACATGGTGAAATGTATCATAGAATTGGGTCTCTTTTTCCTCAGTCAACTGTTAAATCTCCTTCATTTGCACAAATCTATATTTTTGATACTGATAATGAGACTCAGAATAGACTTAATATCATGCCCTCTTTAAATCAGGTAACTCTTGCAGCTCTTCAGAATATGCTTCATGATATTAACCCATATGTACAAGTTTTTCAACAAACAGGTAGATTATTTCAGCAGAATCTATCTCAAAATTTGACTATGATAATAACAGATTCAAGAATAACAGATTCATGATGTTATAATGTTCCAACTACTTCTGAAATTGCTGCTATTATAGTAGGTGATAACAATAATCCATCTAATGTATGCAATCGTGATATTGTTTTACATTCACATGAGGGAGGTTTACAGCGTATATCTGAGCTACATAGAGCATATGCACCATTGCATTATGTTCTTCTTTTTCCAAGAGGGGAAGATGGATGGCATCCAACAATTTCAATCCGAGATGGGACACAACCACATTTTCTTGATGTTGAAGAGCAACATGATGAAGATAGCATTAAGCCTCAAAAACATGTCACCATGATGCAATATTATGCATATCGACTACAAGTAGGTAGACCTGGAGAGGGAATGAATCTTCATCTTTTTGAACGTCTCTTCCAACAATATATTGTTGATGCATATGCAAATGTGGAACAAAGTCGCCTAAATTATTTAAAGTATAATCAAAAAAGGATTCGAGCAGATCTTTATAGTGGGCTTCAGGATGTTTTGACAGCACAGGATGAAGCATCTCAAAATCTAACTGCAGCTAATATAGGCAGGCGAATTATTCTTCCATCAAGTTTTACTGGTGGGCCACGACAGATGCAACAACTATATCAGGATGCAATGGCCATTGTACGCATGTTGGGTAAACCTGATCTCTTTATTACATTTACATGCAATCCTGCTTGGCCTGAAATTACTTCTGAACTTTTTAATAATCAGGTAGCTTCAGATTGCCCTGATCTCACAGCCAGAGTCTTCAATATGAAATTGAAAGCTCTATTGAATGATATTATTAAGCATCATATTTTTGGGATAGTTGTGGCCTATGTCTATGTGATTGAATTTCAAAAACGTGGTCTTCCTCATTCTCATATCCTTTTAATTCTTGATCAAAGTAGTAAGCCAAAAACTGTTGAAGATTATGATGCTATTGTGTCTGCTGAAATCCCTGATAAAAATCTTCATCCTATGGCATATGATACTATTTGCCGATCAATGATGCATGGTCCATGTGGTTTTGCATATCCAAATGCCCCATGTATGAAAGCAGGGAAATGCTCAAAAAAATATCCACGTAGCTTTTGTACTATGACTTCTATAAATGAAAATGGTTATCCTGTCTACCGGCGTTCTCATGATGGACGGTCTGTTGAGGTTAAAGGTGCACGATTAGATAATTGTTGGGTGGTACCACATAATCTTTATCTTGCTACAAAATATGATGCACATATTAATGTTGAAATATGTTCTTCTATTGCTGCTGTTAAATATCTTTTTAAGTATGTTTATAAGGGCCATGACCGAGCAACAGTTGAAATAGGAAGAGCAAATGAAGTAGTACCAACACAGGAAATTAATGAAATTCGTCTCTATTTAGATGCACGTTATGTTTTTGCCTCTGAAGCTGCTTGGCGACTATTTCATTACAAATTACATAATGAGAAACCTGATATTATGAGACTTCAGGTTCACCTCCCTGGACAGCATACTGTAATTTTTCAAGACAATGAAAGTTTAGATGAGATAGTTGCACGTGAAAACAACTCTGAGACCACATTAACTGCATGGTTTAAAGCAAATCAATGTTTTCCAGCTGCATGTGAACTAACATATGGTGACTTTCCTACTCAATGGGTCTACAATAGAGTACACAAGGAATGGAAGCCTAGACAGAGAGGAAATACTATTGGTCAGATGTATTTTGTACATCCAAAAGCTGGAGAACGATACTATCTTCGTATGCTACTAAACATAGTGCATGGTGCAACATCTTTTGAGCATCTTAAAACAGTCAATAATGTCTTTTATTCTACTTTTAAAGATGCCTGTGAAGCTTTAGGTTTGCTTCAAGATGATAAAGAATGGGATGACTGTTTGAATGAGGCTCAACGTATACAATCTGGATCCCAAATGCGGTATCTGTTTGCTACTATTCTTATGTTTTGTTATCCTACTCACCCAGAATTGCTTTGGCAAAAATACATCACTGCTTTTAGTGATGATATACTGTTTCAAGCCTGTTCAGATGCTGAAAATAACCCTGCCTATACATTTATTGATTCTGATATACACAATATAGCATTAAATCAATTAGAAGCTATATTAATCAGAAATGGATTCTGTCTTGCTAACTTTCCAGACATGCCTGTACCAATTCCATTATCTGAAGATCATGTTCACCAGAATTATTTACTTGCAAAAGAATTGCAGTATGACCATGATCTTCTTAAAGTTAGAGCTCAAGAGGCCTATTCATGTTTAAACCCAGAACAACTATCTATTTTTGATGCAGTAATTATGGCTGTTGAAAATCAACAACCTGCTGTATTTTTTGTGGATGGCCCTGGAGGTTCAGGTAAGACATTTTTATATAGTGCTATATTAGACAAGATCAGGTCCACTGGACATATAGCACTTGCAGTAGCTACCTCAGGTATTGCAGCTCTTTTACTGGATGGAGGCAGTACTGCACACTCACTTTTTCGAATCCCATTTGAATTACATGAGGATTCAGTATGTAATATATCACATGGTACAGATCATGCACTTCTTTTGCAGCAAGCAAGTCTTATTGTTTGGGATGAAGCTCCTATGGCACATCGGTTTGCACCAGAGGCTGTTGACCGAACTCTCAGAGATTTAATGAAAGCAGTAGATCCTGACTTGCAAAACCAGCCATTTGGTGGAAAAGTTATTGTATTTGGAGGTGATTTTCGTCAAATTTTGCCAGTAGTCCCTAAAGGAAGAAGAGAAGATATTGTCAGCTCCTGCTTATTATGCTCTCCCCTGTGGCATCATGTAAAAGTTATAAAATTAACTGTTAACATGCGTTTACGACAAGCTGAAAGTACTGAGGAGACTATTGAATGCCAAAATTTTGCTGAATGGCTTTTGGAAATTGGTGAAGATCGTGCTGAACGGATTGTTGAGAGAGGCAACTATATTAAACTTCCAGATAATATTTGTCTCACTTCACAAAGTATACATGAATTAATAGATTCTGTTTATCCAAATATATCTATTCATGCTGGTGATTCAAGTTATTTAATGCAACACGGAATTCTTGCTCCAAAAAATGCAGATGTTCAGCTAATTAATTCAACCATGATGAATATATATCCAGGTGAAGAAGTTGAATACTTGAGTGCTGATAGTATTGATGAAACTCAAGGCAATAATCAGGAAAATACTTACCCAACTGAATTTTTAAATTCTTTAAATGTTAGTGGGTTACCACCACATAAGTTATTATTAAAAATAGGTGCTCCTATTATACTTCTTCGTAATATCAATCCTTCAGAGGGTCTTTGTAATGGAACACGTTTAGTTTGCTGTTCATTTGCACAGCATGTTATTGAAGTTCAAGTTATTACTGGAAAACATGCAGGATTGCGTACATTTCTTCCAAGGATTACTCTTACACCTTCTAATATGACATTTCCTTTTGTGCTTAAGAGACGTCAGTTTCCTGTACAACCTGCTTTTGCCATGACGATAAATAAGGCACAGGGCCAAACATTGAATAATGTTGGAATTTATCTGCCCACACCTGTATTTTCTCATGGCCAGCTTTATGTTGCTTGCTCCAGGACAACATCTAAACAAAATCTTAAGATACTAACAATAGGACAACATGCAAATGCTGGATATACTCAAAATATTGTATACCCAGAAGTATTAC
>CAJVPI010001461.1:0-12622 GCA_910592345.1 Paraglomus brasilianum
ATTTTAGAAAAAATTTTTCTTAAAAAATTTATTTGCAATAATCTGAGGTATCTATCTTTTTGCACCGGACCATATTATTTAAACCTTTCTTGTATAGGTTAACCAAAAATGGTATAATTTTCTGAGTGCTATGCTCGAAAGATGTCTATTTTTATGATTCCTAACCGGAAAAGGCATGTTGGTCGCTTGATAAATATTTTCACAAGTTATTTCATATAAGAAAAACGTTTCGTCTAACACATTTTACTATCTCGAGAATTACAATTATTTATAAATTGAAAATATTCCCACACTATTTATAATGGAGAAGAATTAATAATATTTAACATTATAGCCATTGACAAACTGCGGTAATCACATCTCAATGAATAGTTTCTTAATTTCCTATTAATTCTGGTTTCTCCTCCTGGTTTGTAAAAAAGATTTACCAAATAAGTTTCATTCTTAAGCAGCCAATCTCCCATCAATAATTATCGGTAATACTAGTTTGACCAGCCAAATGCTTTTTAACGCCAAGAACACGCCTAGAGTTTTCGCACCATCGAAAACGTTATGATCTCTCTGCCGCATCCCTCTTTCCCGACTGCGGTACAAATGAATGACGTTATATTGATTTTGCAACGGTGGTGCATCATTGCCGGGTATACGGTGTGGTTCAGGGTAATATTAGTTCAGGGCTGCTGACTTAGCGTGACGGAATTTCTTATTATTATATCACCGGTGTGTACGACATTCTTTGCCGAGAAATTTATCAGGCGAGTTTATACTATTTTTAGAATAATTGCTGAGCAACCATCGAACAAAGTTTCATTATCGCCGAGAGAGGACAAATATAAAGAACGCATAAGTCTTTCACTGTTGAATTTCGTCAATAACGACTAACAAAGATGCCGTCAGTCACTCTTGCAAATCCCGACGACAAACGCAATATCAGGAAAGCCGTCCCCTCCCCAGCTAACGTATGTATATGACAAATTCTGTATGATCTTAACCATATAGTTTAACATGTTCTCACTCCAAACAGAAAATCATCAATGCAACTGTTGCAAGATTATACGTCGCTTATCCGGACCCAAATGCTTGGACTTATACAAACCTTATGGGTGCTATAGTCTTTGCCTTTGACGTTGGAAAGAAGTCGTTTTTCTTTAGACTCGTTGACTTAACAGCGGTATGTTCTTGAGAATATGTGAATGATAATTTTGTCTATGTGCATTAACCAGGTCTTTCATCTTCTGTAGAATCGCGGAATTGTCTGGGAACAAGAATTGTACACCGATTTCGTTTATAATCAAGAACGCCCTTTCTTTCATACTTTTTCGACTGATGTAAGCGTTCTTGATACTAAACATTATTACATTGTTAGTCGCTTCTTTGATATTGTTCATGCTTACAAATTATGTTAAACCACATTAATTAGAAATATCTGGCTGCATTTTCTTTTGCCGATGAAATTGAGGCAGCTGTATTTTATAAGAAAGTCATGAATCGAGAAAGAATCATTAAAGGTATGCGTAAGAATCTTTTAGGCATGCAGTTAAATCGGTTACTCACTATTTATCAATCGCTCTACACTGTTATAGCCAAAACACAAAAGCAAAGTAATACTGGTATTTTTGGCGGAGGAAAGAAGAGCAAGAAGGGTAAAAAGCGTGGAAAAATCGATAAAGCAGCGATTGGTGCGCCGACAGATTTCAGGTAACGATGATTGATTATTGCAAGTGTTCTTCACAAGCAGCGAAAATATTGACTCTGATGCTATTATTCGAAATGAAGACACCTGGGACATATTGGCTGGAGTGCTGAATCTGGTTTCGATGTTAGTATCAATACACAATTTGATTGTTTAAATGAGTCGTAAATGTTCTAATATTATATATTATATTCAGGTTCAGAACATTGATCCTTCGTGGAAAGATTTATTCGATAGACTTGGTCAGCTAGGAGTTAGTCAGGTATGTTTTATATACATGTTTACACGACAATACGTCTTTGATTGTATACAAGTTACTTACCCAAACCTATTCACTCTCAGGAACTTATTGCCAAGAACACCGGTTTTATTAAAGATCTTATCGAGGCAAACGGCGGCATGCCAAAGGCCCCATCCGCTCGACCAACTAAGGCTGCTTTATCAACACCGACAGTCTCTACGGTGAAGGCCAAGACTCCACCGCCGCCGCCTGCTCGCAAGAAACCTCCACCTCCTCCGCCTTCTCGGACTAAGGCGAAGACTCCACCTTCACCCCCAACTCGAAGGTCCGTAATACCTCCAGTGGCATCATCGGAGGACTCTGAGAGTGAACAGACTATAAAAGTTACGGCACCACCGCCTCCGCCACCGCCACCTCCGCTGCCTGCGAGTCGGAATGTATCACCATCAATAAATCGTAATATACTGCCTCCACCACCTCCTGTCAAAGTACAAGCGGCCCCTCCACCGCCGCCGATAGTTCGCCCCTCGGCGTTTGTTAGCGCTCCACCACCGCCACCGCCAGCACCACCAGCGGTTCGTCCATTAACATCTACTCACGCTCCGCCGCCGCCGCCACTTCCTCCGGCGCGTACAACAGCTGCTCCTCCACCTCCACCGCCACCACTTCCACCGGCACGTACACAACCAGTTAGTAATAGTGCACCGCCGCCCCCGCCTCCGCCCCCACCAGCAGTTAGCAGCGCTCCTCCACCGCCGCCGCCGCCGCCTCCACCACCAGTTAGCAACGCTCCTCCACCGCCGCCGCCGCCTCCACCACCAGTTAGCAACGCTCCTCCACCTCCGCCTCCGCCTCCACCCTCCCTACCTGGAGGACCGTCTGCTACACGTGCAGTGCCATCCCCTGATGCAGGTCGCTCAAATCTTATGGCGGCTATTAGACAGACTGGTGGAACTGTTGGGGCTGGATTGCGTTCGGTACGTAAAGACTATACAATCCTCTATATTATTTCTCTTATAGGTAAAAAAACTTGTACTTATGTTATTTTCAATATAAGGTCGGTGAACCCAGGTCTGCTCCAGTTACGTACGATGAACCAGAGCCAAGCAGCCCCGGTGGAGATAGTAACGATCTAGCCAAAATTATCGCGAATGCACTTATTAGTCGTTCCTCTGCTATCCAACACGATTCCGGTAATATATTTATTATGTGGATTGAAGACTGAATTTTGGTTTCGTTAATAGTACATACATCTGATTAACTTTTCTATTTTTTTATTTGCTAGATGACGATGACGATGACGATGACGACGAATGGGATGATGACGAATAATGAACTACGCTTAGATGTAGCATTATTGATGTTTAGTCCTATTTAGTGACATTTATACGAAAGAACAATAAAATGTTTTGATATTATTATCCAGAAAGACTTGTGTGATCAAAAAGATATGACCGTTAAAAAACCTGCTTTGCTATGTCAACAAACCAGGGGACGTTATACTGACTTAATTCGTGAAGTGTCAAACTTTAAGTCTTGTGATCAATAAAGGACTCGAAACCTCAAATTTTAAGTCTTGAATAGAAATAATTTCCAATTTAGTCGCCCCTTGCTCCTTCCTATTTACATTAGGAACCTCTATAATATTTAATAGCACATAACTTACAATATAGACATCCAGAGGTGAAGATAAAAAGATAAAGCTTTCAACGCCTAAACACGCCTTCGAAAAGCTTGTGCGACTGTTACAGAAAGGTGCTAAGGTTCTAATTAATCTAGTAGATTCAAGAAAGCAACGGCGTGAAGCAGTTATTATTGAGAAAAGTGGTGACGAATATCTTTAAGTTATAAAATTGATTTTTCCTTTTTTTTTTAAGTATAGCTTCGAGTTAGAATATTGTTTTTTGTTGATGAGTTTGTGCGACATATCATGTTTGTTACTCTAAATTCTGTTGCCTCTGAAAATCGTTTCCTTTTTAGCCAATTTAATTCCCATGTTCGGATCTGGAACATCGTAGAATTTCCCAGGCGCGTGAATATACCAATAAATATATATACAACCAAGCAGGACGACATCAGATTACAAATCAACAATCAATAAAACAACTCGATAACAAATAATGTCTCTCATCGGATTTGATGACCATATGGAAAACCAAGTCAACCGTCTTTTCGACGACTTCGTCAGAGATCTGGGAGCAACGAGACGCGGGGAATCAACCAGACGAACTAATGATCGACAAAGATGGACTCCACTCATCGATGTTCATGAAAGAGAAAAGGATTATCTTGTGAGCGCCGAGCTACCGGTAAAGTCATATTTTATTCAGTTGGATTTTACCTTCCAACCTGTTGTCTGTTGCAAACGACTCACTTGTGTTCCTTTCTCAATCAATTAGGGTGCTAAAAAGGATCAGATAAGCTTGGACGTTCGTGATAATACTCTCGTGATTTCTGGCGAGACCAAAAAGGATCAGCAGTACCATGAAGGCAATACTCATGTTAGAGAACGTCGCTGGGGCCAATTCACCCGCTCTATCAGCCTGCCGAATAATATAAATTCTGGAGAGATTAGCGCGAAATTTACTGATGGTGTGTTGGAAGTAACAATCCCGAAGGCTGAAGACGCACAACCAAAGAAGATTACAATCAACTAAGCAGTGTTGTGAATGATAAACATATTAGTATGTTGTGAAAATTTGTAACAAAATTTAGTAAATTTCCCAAACTCATATGATAATATATTGATTGTAATTGTGCAAGTTGTTCGGAATGCAAAATGTGTTAATGTCATGGAGATTTCGTTCTTTAGATACATCAACGTTGGATCGATGGAACGCTTAATCATTAAGTAATAATTATTACCCCAGCGAAAAAACTCATCGTACCGTTATATTTAACGTTTTCAACATTCCCTTTATGCGTACAAGTATGTTAATACTCAATGTTCGTCAACATTGAATCGATGGAACACTGAATCATTATTCGTACAATTCATGCGCAACATTCTATGAAAGCATTATTAGCTTGGTACGTTACGGATAGGTGTAAGGCGGCCATATGTTGCAAGAAATTGACATTATTATTGCGAAATTCAATATGGGATTGGTAACAGCGTGATAGAATACTAACGTGTTCAAGGCGTATGAAAGTACATATTATTTATTATACAATTCATACAACGGTGTTTGTAGTGATTCACACAAACGTGACATGATTGTATGATTTACAAGGTCTATATTAATAGATGTTTGTAAACAAACACGATTCTAATTAGTTATTAACAGCTAGCCACCAGTGCCAAATTAAACGGTTGCAAAACTTAAAAAACGACTTCTATACTCGAGGGACTGCTTTCTCTAGTGCGTTAACGACATCAACCAACTGAAAAGAAGAATAAAGAGATTTCATTAAATATGTATATCCAATAGTGTATGAACAAACAAAAAGACAACGCTTAATAGCTTACCAGATCCTCGACATCTTCAATACCGATTGATAGTCTAATTAAATTATCGGTCACACCGACTGCTAATCGTGATTCCTCGGATAGTGAAGCATGCGTCATTCGGGCCGGGTGTTCAGCTAATGATTCGACACCTCCCTGTAACATTATTACAAGTTATAATAATTTACCGAAGAATAAAGACAATGATATACATATAGACAAAAATACGTACCAATGATTCGGCCAACGTGAACAACTTTGTATTCTTCAAGAATGTCTCTGCCTCCTGAAAACCTCCCTTTATCCTAAAACTAATCATTCCACCAAATCCCTTCATCTGCTTCATTGCTAATGCATGTTGAGGATGACTTTCCAATCCTGGATAAATTACCTCTTCCACACTATCGTGTCCCTCCAATGCTCTGGCTATTGCCATTGCATTATTCTCGTGTTGTCTCATTCGCAGTGCAAGAGTCTTCAAACCTCTATTAGCCAGCCATGCATCGAATGGACTGGGAACAGAACCCATGGCATTAATAAAGAATGCCAATTTATCGTATATAAATTTGTTCTTTGTCGCCGCTACACCCATTACCACATCGGAATGACCATTGATATATTTTGTTACGCTATGGGCAACGATATCAGCCCCTAAATCGAGTGGATTCTGAAAGTATGGAGACATGAATGTGTTGTCGACTATGAGGATGGCGTTATGCTGATGTGTTATTCTCGCCACTGCATGAATGTCTACCAATCGTAGAGTAGGATTAGTCGGTGTCTCGATCCAGACGAGTTTCGTATCTGCTTGAAATGCATTTTCGATATTTTGAGGATCCAAGAGATCAAGAAACGTCGAACGGATGCCCTGGGTGGCTGCTACTTTGGTAAAGTATCGATAAGTGCCACCGTAAACATCGTTTACAATGATCGCATGGCCGCCTTGAGCAAGTGCCGTTACTATTGTTGTGGTTACGGCCGATCCTGAACTAAAGGCAATGGCGTAATCAGCCTTTTCGAGAGCCGCAATGGCCTGTTCAAAGTTCTGGCGAGTTGGATTACCACTTCGAGAATATTCAAATCCCTGATCGATATTGAAAAGTGACATTTTAGTATGCTATGTAAGACGTTATGACTGTTATTGATGAATTAATATGACAATCAGATGTTTACCTTATGCACACCAATACCATCTTGAGCGAATGTTGTTGATAACGAGATTGGAGGTATAACTGCCCCAGTCGTTGGATCAGGGCTCTGACCAACATGAATAGCTCGAGTAGAGAAACCTAGAATGTGTCCATTGGTAATATCTGTAGTTGAATTGTGAACTTTTGGATACGCATAATCTTCAGAGTCTGGCAAGTTTGGTGTCATTGTTTCGAGATAAACTTTAGTACAGGCAAACTTGTTATAGTTGCAAAGTGAACGAGCCTCTCTAGTTTGTAGGTCTCAACCATCTTTCTGCTGTATTTATAATTTTTTTATTGTATTATTAAGCATATCGCAAGCGCAAACAGAAATTGCGTGATTTTTAATCCCTATATTCCTAAAATAGCATTCGAACACTTCATGCACATAACTGAATATGGTATATTATAATGATTATGACATCACACGAAATGCATTCATCGAATTTTCTACATGCTTGCGCATCCCTTCTCTCCTCGATGTCAGGAGAAAGCAACGACCAGGTTTGGGACAGTAAATCACGCGGATGAATTGACCGCTCACAGTGGCTTAATTCCCACGATTATTTTATTCTCACGAAATAATTACTTGATCAGTAATTCTATGCCTTAACGTTTAGATGCGACGCCATAATCATGTCTTTCTCGTTTCGCAATTACAGGTGATATGGTAGTAATATAATCCTTCAATTCATGTTTAAGCAACGTTTGTCAGCCTCACATCTTATGCGGAAAACGAGTTAATGCAACATTCAATGCTACTGCACGAATTCCAATTCGAACCCTCAGACAGGGTCTTCACCTTTCACCATGTCGAATCTTTGATATTCAGGAAGTAATTAAAGACAAAACAACAAGTAAAAACGTCAAAATCAAAGCACTTTGCTGAATATGGTAGTGGAAATAAAACTTGATGACAGAGTTGAATGGTAGACCCAGAAAACAATATTTGAAGTACTAATTAGTAGATATTTCGCTTTTTATTACGTGTATTGTCCGGAAAAGAAGACTGTTAGGAAAGATTTCGATGCGATAAATACGGGTAGGTGTCTAACAGTGTTGTAGACTTATTGGATAGATTTGGTTCGTGTCCTTCTTCTTTTCCGTTCTTCAGTTAGGGTAGCAGTCACTCGATCACTTTGGGTTTGTTTAAGATTCAGTGTAACTATGAACAATCACAAACAAATTAGTATTTAGAGTTTACTCCTAGTCTCCTGCTCTTTTTTGGACAATGTGATTTTTTCTTCTTTTTCATACTTACGTCGATCCAAAGCCAACTCAATTGAAGTTCTATTTCTAATCAAAGCCAACAATGGCCATGTGGATTGCTCGCCTTTTTTAATCCAGTAGCCGAGAGAATTGTTGGTGGGATTCGATACAAGTTGTTTGAAATCGGAAAAAGAAATGTGTGGCGTTATAGTGACGTTTGCAGTAAGCTTTTCGTCGACGACACTACGGAACAGTTTAGGAAGGAGATGCATGTGTTCGAGCTGTGTCATTGGAGGGAAGAGAAAATGGGGGAAGCGCGTAGTTAGTATCCGACAAATGCTCGCTGGTAATCCAGCAATCGCCTAAATCCCGCATCCTCTCTACTACTCTCATTTGTTCCCTTCCTCACCTGATACAACCGGTGCTGAACTTCCGATGAAATAAAATGTCCACATTTCAGGATAAACCCATTTATCTTGTTAGAAGACTCTTTAGGCATGAACGGTACCACGGCGGGATTGGCTTGGGAGAGAATGAAATGATTGACGTTGAAAAGTTCTGTTATACGTTGGAAGGGATATTCGCTGGAAAGAATAAATAGCAGGTTAAGACGTTTGGCAAAGGGATATGATAGTCAGCCAAACACAGGATTGATTGTATCGAGATTAAACAATCTTGACTTTCACAAACGATTTCTTACCTTTCAGACGGAACAGAATCTTTCCATTGTATGTCTATAATCAAATACTGTTATCAGTATCATTTGCTCCATAACCCAGTCTTACAAAATTTGCTATATTTACGTGATGGTGCCCACGGAACAATGGCGCCGGTTTTATCTTTGGCGAGTAACTCGACACTATCATACAATCCTGTAACTGCCACAGATGCGAGAGCTGCGCTGCGGATCAACTTTCGGTTGTTTCGGAAATAGAAACCGTTTGATTAGAGAAGGAAATTCAAGAATACACATGCATGAATTTTCTTTAAGTATACATACAACATTTGGTGCAGTCAAGTAATTTAATAGTTGAGGGACTTCGAATTTTCTCGCCGAATTTACGGTAATATTGAGGATACGCTTTGTCTTTATAAATGCTTCCTTCGATCATTATAATATGTGTGTTAACCTAATACGCACAATTAAGAAACCAATAACCGTATTTGAAGAATGAAATAACTTACTTCGAAAGTCAAGTCGCCGATATTACTCTCGACACATTCTTGTAACACCCTGACATCCATTAAATAACCTATTTACAGATAATATCATTAATAGGAGCAATCGCAATAATCTTTTCGAGAAGTTATTCGCTTCATAATCCTTGTTTATACGCAATACAGCCATTACGTGCATCATATACTTGCCATGTTTGAGCAAACGAGTAATTTTTCTTCGCACATTTCCTTTCTGGCCTACTCTACTAAATGCTCCAAGATCGATTCCATTAGGTTGGAAGATTTGCTAACATTAAAGGGTATATTGATAGCTTTTAATATCAATAGCATAAAAGGCAAGACTATATTTACAATGGAATTCTCTAATTTTCAGCTCTCAAAAATACTCACAGGCAGCTCTTCATCAGTATTAATGCAGACAAGCGCCGCAATCAATGCACCAATAGCCGTCCCACTAATAATTCTTGGTAATAACCCACGTTCGTTCAACGCCTTGACCACGCCGAGATGGTACAGCCCGAACGCAGCTCCTCCATATAGCACCAAAGCAGAGCAACCGAAAGATTGTTTAGTGTCATGAAAGAATTCGACAATTGATTGGAGCATCAGTTCCGAGTTAGCTACATATTCGAGCTGAGATACAACTTCGCGAGTATACTCTTCGATGAGGTTCTTTGTGCTGGTTGATATGAAACACTTGATGAGTAAGTGGTACAGAGTATGATGAACAAAGTAAATATAACTCACCCCAAATAGGACCTCTGGAACAGCCTGACGTCATTAAGTCCCCCGAGATTTCTCAACAAGCCTGGTTTGGACAAGAAAAAAGTCCACGACACGTTAAGGAAAAGTTATGTCTTTGTATCTCTTGCAATTTTCTTCTTAAAAAAATTCCCTCGTTTACGCGCTTCACGCTCCCTCGAATGTCCATGTCCCATTCACTATTTTTCCGCGATTTACGTCTCTACTCTTCCGTCACGGTTCATGTCCCTTACCACATCGTAACAAATAAATTACAGCCATAACATCCTGTTTCTTGCGGTCCTCGCGAAGAAGAGAAAGTCGGTGCTCAATCAGTTTGTAGTCATAATAAGGAGATCTAGGATCGGCTTTCCAAACATCGTTGCCTAAGAAAGTCAAGCAAATGTGTGAATAAACGTCGAGTTAGAAAAGATTATCTGCACAGAGAAAAGACGTTAGAATTGCATCTATGAATGAGAATTGGGGGGACCTACCTAACAAACTGTTGCAAGTAAATAAGAAAAAGAGAAGTCAGAATATGACTCGTTTGCGTGTTAAAGTGATGACTTGATCTCTTACTAATTTTTTTTTTTTTTTAGTGGGACTATTATCTCTCTAAATTATCGTCAATATTACTCTCTCCTTGTAGATTTCTCCAAACCCCATTCCCCACACAGATTTATCCAATGCGCGGTCTTTTCTGATTTCCTTAATTCTCTAATCCCTATTCGTTCCTACTACGATAAGAAAAGTGATCCATTACACATCTAGTTCGCGAGCCTTGTTCTCCCATTCTTGGTAAGTAGTGGCCTGCCATAAGTCGTCACGTAATTTTCCTGCCGGCGTGCGATTGTGACGAAGTTTCTGTTTTATGTAATAATAATAAAAAGAACGAGTAAATAAAATTAAGAGTCTAATCAAACCCGCGCTCAAACTATAGAATTTTATGTTATTGTCTTTGTACTTGTCTTGATTGCAATACCTTTGAAATAAACGACGTAAGTCTGACCGCAAAAAAGCAGACTGCAGATAATAAGTTCGTTATAGCAGCTGTTATGCGTGACTATGGAAGAAAGTAGTAAGTTACGTGATAAGTACAGTTTCATTTGTCAGAGGCAGAGGTATTCTCAGTTAATTGTACCAGCATCGTTTATACGCTTCCTTTATTTTTCTGATCTCTCAATCCAGAGTTTTTTCATATTATTATTATATAGAATGATGGGGCTGGTAATTATTTCCTGATTTGCTATCCATATCATAATCATATGGAAATTTTAATTATATCACATGCATATCACATGACGTTAATATTAATATGGAGATTAGTAACACGAAGGGATTTTTTTCCTTATTCTATAAATTTTAACATATACTCGATAACAGATAAGGTTTTGGATGAATTGGTTGCGAAAATGGCAATAACAGGTAAGCCAGTATCGATTCCAACATTGTGGCTAATATTATGGACATACATATAATGGCAGCAGAGAGAACCGGTTGCTACATAGCGCGTTTATTTCGATCACGGAACTTGACCTAACAAGCAATTTTACTTCTACGTTAGATTGATCGGTTACAACAAAAGTAAAATTATAATCATTCGCCAAGAATAAACCCAATCTAAAAACGTTTCCCTGAACACTTGGCTTTCCCCAAAATATTCACCCCCCCCCCTGCTTTTATCCAAAACTCTAAAATAAAAAATATAGGCTTAATTTTTATATATAAAGTTGTGCTTATAAAAACACAATAAAGCAAGTTCGCCGCTTACTGATATTCCATTAGGATACACGTGTCCACGCAGTTTATCTGAATGACGCCTTGCAACAAGATGAGCTCAAATGACTGTCGTTTTTGGTTTAGGTTCTGGTTTAGGTACAGGTGTATTCGACGCCCCGCAACAAACTGGGCTCCCATGACCGTCGTAACGTTTACATTCTGGATCAGGTAAAGGTAAAGGCTTCGGCACTGTCTTGAGAAATGTTGCGTGCGATAAAGCGACGAGGACGATTGACAGAATAGAAGCGATTGTTAAACTTGGAACACTTCATTGGTTTAATGTTGTGATGGTGGTATTGCGCGTCGAATGTCGTGACACTGTGGCTACAAGTGCGAGTCTCTTTTATAAGAAAATTGGTTGTGAATGATAAAGATAATCAGTAACACAAATATTATAAACGGACAACAATAGAAATCGCCATGGTTTTTATATTGCAGTTTTGAGACAATAGGCCAGGAATAGCCAGCTGTTTGGCAATCATACTTTCGTAAAAACTGAGCTGAAGTAAAATCGACGTATCTGCGAACATACCATAATTCCATCAATGATCGGTTACACGGCTTACTGCATATTCTGACGCCATTTTATTATATGTTATATAAAAATAAAAAAGTCGGACTTTGACAAAACTAATTATACTAAGTGCGCATATTAAGGGTGTGCTTTCTACAAAAAGCGAAATTATTTAATTACCAATTCGTTGATTTTTCTAATATTATAAAAATTTGTAGCGCTAATAGCATTTGTTTTTTGACATTGTTGTCATGAAAGTTTATAAATGTAAATAGTTATCTAAAAACCGTTTACAAGACGTAATTCAATAGAAAGTTGAATACATTTAACACCAATATTGATAATGGTAGTTGGTGTTGTAATTGCCGGAAAATTATATTTTAATGCTCTCTTCAATTTCTCCCTTTGTAAAGATTGGTTTTAGTTGTTCGAGAAGAAGTTGTATCTAATACTCTTTTCTTTTCTTTTTTTTTTTTTTGTAGATTACCAATTGAAGATTTGTTTCTTAATAAAGTCTGTTTCTTGTGTAAATATTATTAGATAACCTCATGTGTTGTATGTCCGTTTGGAATTTATGTCCATTCCGAATGGACATGTATGTCGGATTGGAATAGTAAAGACAACCAGG